>JAQIVZ010000253.1:0-85880 GCA_034700945.1 Arrhopalites spinosus | reverse complement strand
AAGTTTCAATAAATTCTCTCGTTCCGTTTTGAAATACCACGCAGTTCAACCTATTCTCTTTAGTTTTAAAACGCACCTTAGTAGATACAAGTTGTGGCTTGGAACATGACAGAAAAGGACGCAACCTAACCAGTATAATGTGAGTCATGTAAAGAGACTTTGAAAAGTAAAAATAAATTTTGAGATGGCGAGAATTTTTATTTATTTATTCATACTTGTACCTAAACTTATACTTTAGACTCATTTTTAAAATTTCAGAGATTCCCAATATCAGAAAATTGTAAAAATGAAGTCGTTAAATTCATTGTTCTTACTCTTTTTAAATGTATTTCCGTTGGTTGCTAACAATGAACACATGAAATTGTTTGGTACTTTTAAATGGTTTTCAATGTAATTAATTGCAACATAATTTCTTTTTTTTTTGTACATGTCTTACTACTTTCACTGAAAATTTTGGGCCAAAGTCTGAGACGGTATTAAATCTGAGGACTCGTGAAAATGGTACAAAGATTTATCTTGATTTTGGCGATTTTCCCAATGATGCTAAATTTGGTAAGTAAAAAAACAAGATCATTTTAGGCGGAGGCGTAATAAAAGAGTAATATTAAATCAAGTAAATTGTAAAACAGTTTAACATTTAATAAATAATGACAATGTCGTGTATTTTAATTTTAGCCCACTCATAGCTATGACGTTGTGAATGAGATTTGTAAGAGTATCAACAAGGGCCTGATTGGAATCTGGCGTCCCACATATTGTCATGGCCCATGTGAAAGCAAAATGAAGGACATCATTAGTAAAGCGTCTGTCATGTTTCGTGTCCAAAAGTTGTCTCAAGACGAAAATGAAGAGTACCCCCTTAAGACGAGTCCCGGGTACCTCCTTTGCAGGAATGGAGTCATTTTTGCTAGTCATTTTGGTTCCATGGAAAAAGAAGAACTCATCAATTTTGTCAAAAATCATTCCATGTCATTTACATAATTTTTTTTGTGAATGGGTTAGTGATGACTATTTTTTATCATTTATTTTGAGCTTTGACTGTTGATTAAAAACTGATAATTATTTATGATCACAAATGCAGTAAGTAACCCGTTGACTAGAAAAATGCAAATGTAATTTGTTTAGTGTCAAATTCTTTTGATTCTTTTTCTTTCTCTACATTTCACTGATTCATTTTATTCGTAGTACTGGGACATGTAGCAATTACTTTACACTTTTTCCTTACAAATTCTAATTTAATACTTATTAATACTTAAAAATTACTTAATTATTAAGTAATTAAATTAGTTTAAATTAATTAACTTGTAGTACTACAAGTAAAATTATATTTGGAGAATATTCATAGTGTACATACATATAATAGTTTGCAAAAATTAATTTAATGACAATTAAAGTACCCATCTGTCAAAATAAATTCTCAATCCAATTCAAGTAGGTATGTGATTGTACTTTTCTCTCAATTAAAGTACATTTAAATTAACAAAATAATTATTTAATCAATTCATTCTTAACCAGTCATTCAATTTTTAAAACTACAGCGAGTAAATCGTTAATTCATAATTATTATTCTTTTGTAATATTGGCATTGAGAAAAAAGAAAAAAAAATGTCTACATTTTGCATTGTCAGGGTAATTGACTTTTTTTCTAATTTTTTAAACAAAAATGGCTCAATTTATGAAATTTTGCAAAATTGAAACAAAATGCACACTAGTTGTCAACTTGCATTCAAACAAATTTTAATAAAATTCTTGACTCTTTATCAACATTCATTAAAAAAAATTAACATTTAAATTGTTTTTTCATTTTATTTTAAAATGTCATTTAAAAAGAAGTTATTTTAATTTTTTTCCTTAAAGAATGGGCCCAGAAAAAAATAAAGTTCATCCAGTGACATCATCCAAAGAAAATTTATCAACAAAAAAATCTGTGACATTAGATCCCAAAATCTTGGCTCTTCCTCAAAATGATTCACCTCCACGTAAATTATTTAAAATTTTGAAACAATTTTAATAACCATTTGTCCAAAATATTAAAATACTTTAATGACTAGACCAAAGTACCCAAAAACTTTTGGCGAGTTTGTATGGCCGACCTGTACAAGAAGTGGATCCTTTTGTATTTGACGATGTAAAACTTATGTTTTTAAAAATTAAGTTTAAAATATTTTGCGCGGGAAATTTGAGTTTACAAATTCTTCACTTGTCGTTTTATTTCAGACATTTTGTATTGTTTCAAAAAAATATGGAAAAGACTACATTTTCAGATTTTCAGCCACTCGCTCTTTATTTATATTTGGACCGTTGAATCCCATTCGAAAAATTGCCGCCAAAATAATAACAAATCAATTGTTTGACTTTTTCATTATTTTGGTCATCCTTTGCAATTGCGTGACTTTGGCTTTGGTTCGAAATTATGAAATTGGGACTAGTGGTGACATGCTCAAGGATCCTAAATGGGATTACATTGTTGAACGACTTGAGTGAGTTTCCAATTTTTTTTTTGAATTTTGGCGCCAAAACTTTTTAATTTAATTTATCAGTTTCATTGATCTCAAATTACAAAAATCAGTCCTCATTTGCATGGCGCGCATTGGAGACCAAAAAATGGAGTTTTTTTAAAAGGAAAGATTCGGCAATGTTTCCCGTTCTCTCATCATTGGAAATATTGCCCAATCTTTTCATATTTCACAAAAACTTAATATTTAAAAACAAAACTCATTTTTAACAATTTAGAAATAATTTTTGCAGAGACGTCTACCTTGGAATTTACACATTAGAAATGGTGCTAAAAATAATTGCAAAAGGGTTTTTCGTCAATAAATTTTCATATCTGAGAAATCGATGGAATATCCTCGACTTTGTGGTCGTCATGTCTGGCTACATCACAATAATTGTCACTGCCGTACAAAAGGACACGGGAAACAAGAAAAACTTTGACCTCGACCTCTTTCGTACTTTCCGAGTTCTTCGAGCTGTCAAGACAATTTCTATTTTACCAGGTTAAAAATTAATTTAAAATTAAATCATCATAAAAAATAATTAAAATGTTCAAGTACAGGATTGCGGATGATGATAAACACAATTTTAAGCTCAATCCCCCCACTCCTAGAGGTCATGGCCTTGACCCTATTCTGTCTCATGATTTTTGCCCTTTTAGCCTTAGAATTGTATCAGGGTAAATTAAGGCACAAGTGCGTCCTTATCAAGAATAGCGCCTGGCACAAGAAAATGGTGGCCACTGGTGAGAGACAAGAAAATGAACTCGTGTCAATTGACCCCAATGACCCTTACGTTCATTGTCTGTGGTATGAGTAAGTACGCCCCCCCCCCTCCATTAGTTAATTTTTGAGTTATTTTAATTTAAATAATAAATTAATTTCAGTTGGGTTCACGATGAACGAAATTGGCGGAATAGAGAAAATGAGTACCCCATGTTGGAATATATGCCTTGTGCCAACGACTCTTGGGGCCGGTAAAATTTCTTTTTTGGCGCCATATCTGAAGACTTTTGAAAAATTTAATTATTGTAGATCTTGTGGCCCAGACGGATTTGTTTGCTTGCCCAATTTGGGGGACAATTATGATGAAGGATGGACCAGCTTTGATAATTTTCATAGTTCCATGTTGTCCACTTTTCAACTCGTCACTTTAGATTTTTGGGAACGGCTTTATGAATTAGTAATTAATTTTTTGAAAATTAATTGGTGGCAAGTTTGAATTGTAAAAAAATATTTTTTAGATTCTTTCTACAACAAATCCAGCCCACGTGTTCTTTTTCTTGATTGTCATCTTTTTGGGGTCATTCTACCTTTTGAATTTAATGTTGGCTGTTGTGGCTGTCAGTTATGATGCAGAAGATAATAAACTGAAAATTAATAAAGTAACCAAAATTTGCAATTTACAAAAATTGGCAAAATTTTAATTTAATTATTATTTTCTTTAGAGTCAAACAAAAAACCAGAAATTAAGTGTCTACCGAAAGGCCTCAAATTTTAGTTTTGAAGAACCTCAAAAATTATATGTGACGCCTTTGTTGACCTACGTAAAAAGGACGGCTGCTGAGAGAGAACTCATTGCCAGGAATTTGAGAAAATCTTCTATTAAAGGTCAGAGGTCATCACTTTTCTTTAAAATGAATTCAATATACAAATAGAAACACAAAACGTTTCGAATTCTGAGAAGAGAAAAATTCGGCAATGTTTCCAATGGTCAGAGGACGGGAAACATTGCCGGATGTTTCCGCTCACAATTCCAAGAAATCTCAACTTTTCTATTCAAGTAGACTTTAGTCAACATTCTTGATGAAAACTATCTTAAAATTATAAATTTAATCAATAATTAACTTTTAGTGGAAGGTGAGGGTGAAGATGATGGAAAAAAGAAGCCCAATTTCCAAACGGCCATCATGACCCTTCTTGGTCGACGAGCTTCATTCGAAAGCAAAAAAGTTGAGAAAAAAAATTCCACCGGTACACTTTCAAAAATCGCCATTTTTAATTTTAAAAAAACCGCCATTAAATTCAACAAAATATTTATTAGACAGTGAATTTCTCGCTCCCGTCACAAGCCCCGTGGAAGAACCTCCTCCTCCTGAGACAGCCGATGCGAGTATTTCAGCTGTCACGGAAAATGTACCCAATCAATTACAATTGAAATGAACGAATAATTAACTATTTAAACTAATCTTTTTTGGTTATTTTAGGACCCATCAATTAAAACAGAAGAAAAGGAGACCAAATCAATTGCCAGTAAATTAAAATTGAACCACATGACTTTTAAAATTCTTAAAAACAATTTAATTTATAGCAACACAATTAAGTCAAGCAACAAAACGGACCAAACGACGACGCTGTCTAAAATGCCTAAAAATTGTTCGGATAAAGATGGCGCCATTTGTCAATCATTGGACATTTGAGTCAACCATAACAGCCAGTATAATTATAAACACAATTCTCATGAGCAGTGAACACAATTTACAACCCAAGTGGCTTGACAAAGTTTTGTTACATGGAAACTACGTAAGTTCAATTTAAAATTTAAATTTCCCTCCATTAAAACTAACCCTCTTCTTCTTGTTCAGTTATTCACAGCCATCTTCACGACAGAAGCCGTAATAAAAATTTGTGCACTGCAACGCGGGTATTTTAAAAGTGGTTGGAATATTTTTGATCTTTTCATTATCATCTTAAGTCTTGTTGACGTTGTCCAGGACACTTATGACCTTCGAATTAGTGTCATTCGAGCCTTTAGATTGGTGCAATTATTTATTTAATTTTATTTAAATTTTTATCCTAAATTCAATTTTAATTTACAGTTAAGAGTTTTCAAATTGGCTCAAAGCTGGATTACAATGAAAGTCCTGTTAAATATAATTATGTCAACTTTTGGTCAACTATTAAATTTAATTTTGGTTCTCTTAATTGTCCTCTACATTTTTGCTGTCTTGGGTCTTCAATATTTGGGAGAATATTACACAAGAAGTGCTTTCGATGCAGAGGAAGATGAACGACAATTTCCTCGGTACGGTAATTCATGTAACTCATACCCAGTCAAGTATTAATAACCGGACACTAATTACACAAAATACGGTACATTTTCAGATGGAATTTTCAAAATTTTTGGTACGCTTTCATGATGGTCTTCCGTGTCCTCTGTGGTGAGTGGATAGAGCCCCTCTGGGATTGTCTAAAAGCCCTGAAACAAGTGGGCGCCGAGGTAAAAAAAACAGTATAAAATTCTTCAAATAAATTTGAATTTCCCGCTCAATTTATTTACAGTACAAATGCTTCGTAATATTCCTCCCTATTTTGGTCGTCTGTAATTTTATTGTCCTCAATCTTTTCTTGGCTCTCCTCCTCAACAGTTTTGACACTGAAGAACTCGAGATGGAGCAAGCTGTAAGTAATAAAACTTAAAAAAATAAATTTTGAAAATGGCGGGAGGTGGGAATTTTAAAAATTTGTAGAAAGAAATGGAAGCCAAGGGAAAAACAAATAACTTTCATCAACTCGTAAATTCTCTCCTCACCAAAAAACCCACCGATAAGAAAGAGGGCGCTACAAGCCTGGATGAAAGTGGGAGTGTCCATTCCTCCAGTAATGCCAGTACACCCAATAAAGCAGCCCATGGTGATTCAAAAGGGTCAGGGGTGGTCAAAAAAGAGACTGTCAAGACAAAATTTCAACGTGGGGTCAAGCGTGTCATCATGCAGAATCGGAGGGCTGTAGCAGAAAAAATGATTGAGAAAGCGGCCCTTAAACAAAAACAAACAACGGCCACTGTCAAACATTTTTATGGTCGAAAATCAACACAACGCCATTCTTCATTTGGTTTTGGGACCACCGATGTGAGTTAATTAATTAAAATAAATATTCTAAAATTAAACCACGCTTAATAATTAATTTTGCCTTAGTCAACGAGCATGACACTTGACTTTGGTAAAAAAAGGCCGGACCCTTGTATTCCTCGAAAATGTTCAGCATTAAATTGTGCATGCCTTAAATGTATAAGGAGTGGGCCCTACTTGAGATGGGACAGAGTCCGTGAAGTTTGTAATCGAGTTGTTAGTCAACAAGTATTTGAATATTTCATTCTCGGCCTTATTTTTGCTTCAAGTGCCACCCTTTGTGTAGACGATAATTATTTAGACAAGCATGCTAAAGTTAAAGAGGGTCTTTTCTATTTAAATATTGCTTTTACTATCATTTTTACTCTTGAAATGATTCTCAAATGGTTTGCCCATGGTATGTGGACATATTTTACAACAGCTTGGACTATCCTTGATTTCATTATTGTGGCGGTAACTTTTTTTATATTTTAATTTAATTGTTAGTTTATTTTTTAATTTTAATTATGTAATTCTAGATTAGTATAACTCTGTTGAGTATTGAAGTGGATGAGAATTTCGGGGATGGAGAAAATAATAATCCCGATTTTATTAAAAATCTTGCAGCACTCAAAGCCCTCAGAACTTTAAGGGCTCTCAGACCACTTCGTGTCATTTCAAGATGGCAAGGGATGAAAGTAAGATTTAATTTAGTTTGAAGACGGGAGATAATTATTTTAAATTATTTTAATTGTAGATTGTCATTAATGCTTTGATGTACGCCATCCCATCAATTGTCAATGTTTTGCTCGTCTGTCTCCTCTTTTGGCTTATTTTCTCCATTATGGGCGTCCAATTCTTTAAGGGAAAGTTTTACAAGTGTGTCGACAATGAAGAGGGTGATACTCTTCCTTATGAAGTAAGGGCGCGTATATTTAAAATTTAAAATTATTTATTTTGGTCAAATTTCAAAATCTTGACATTTTTTTTACACAAATCCATAATTTTATTATTGAATTTTGAATTGTAATGATGGAAATAAAAAAAATGACCTCGATGACCTTTGAATGACTGTAGGTAGTACAAACAAAAGCCCAGTGTTGTAATAATACAGAGAAATGGTCGTGGATAAATCAGGCACCCAATTTTGACAGTGTTTTTCAAGGGTACTTGATCCTTTTTCAAGTGGCCACTTTTGAGGGTTGGATTGAGGCCATGAGGGCAGCTGTTGACTCAACGGATGTTGATTATCAACCAAAAAGAGATTCTTCAATGATTTATTATATTTATTTTGTCATTTTTATCGTTTTTGGCGCCTTCTTTACTCTCAATCTCTTCATTGGAGTCATTATCGATAATTTTAATCGTCTCAAGAAGAAGGTGCAGAAAAATTGAGAAATAATAATTAATTTTTATTCCCGCCAATTTAATTTTTTTTTTTTTACAGTACGAAGGGAATCTCTTGGAGGCCCTTTTGACACCAAGTCAAAAACATTATTACAAAGTAATGAAACAATTGGGGAAGAAAAAACCCCGAAAAGTAATTAAAAGACCGTCTCATCGTTTTGCTTCTCTCTTTTATGATCTTGCCATGTCTCGAAGGTATTTAAAAAAAAAGTTTGTGCTGATTTTTTAAAATTAATCAAAATTTTAATTGTAGATTTGAGATAGCCATATTTGGAATGATATTCCTCAACATGGTGACCATTGCGTTTGATCATCATAACCAAAGACAGATTTACACGCATATTTTGTCGGCATTAAATTTATTTTTCATTACAATTTACAGCATTGGTAAGAGCAAACAATTAAAGGGTGTGAGTTTAAATTTTAATTGAAATTGTACAATTTTAGAGGCCATAATTAAAATAATTGGATTACGCCAGAATTATTTTACTGTGCCTTGGAATTTATTTGATTTTGGGTTGGTTGTGGCTTCACTAATTGACCTCGGAGTGGGTGACTCGTCCCGACATAAATTACCGATTGAACCGACAATGTTGAGAATTGTCAGAGTTTTTCGGATTGGTCGTGTCCTTCGTTTAATTAAGGTTAATTAATATTTATATTAATGATTTTGAAATTAAATGGTTTTGGCAATGAAATAAATATTTTGCAGGCAGCCAAAGGAATTCGCAAACTTTTATTTGCATTGATTGTGTCCCTCCCTGCTTTATTTAATATTGGAGCTCTTCTTTCATTAATTACATTTATTTATGCCATTTTGGGAATGGCCCTATTTGGAAAAATCCCCAAGGGTGGTGCCGTGGATGAAATATTTAATTTTGACACGTTCCTCAGGAGTTGTCTTTTCCTTTTAAGGTATTTTTAATTTTAATTGAAATTAAAAACTAGGTAAAACTAACTAAAAACCTATTCTAAATTATTATTTTAAACAGAATCATGACAGCTGCAGGATGGAACGATGTTTTGTCAGCCATGACAGTGGAGGAGCCCGTTTGTGGGACTTACCGAAAAATAAAATGCGGAGCACAGGGAGAAGGTGAATGTGCCAATGTGACATTCGCGATTGCCTACATGGTGTCTTATTTAATGATTAGTTATTTAATTGTAATTAACATGTACATTGCCATCATTCTCGAAAATTTTGTGGATGCCAATCGAGAGGAGGAAGTTGGAATTGTTGATGATGATCTCGAAACTTTTTATGTGAGATGGTCAAGGTACGAAAAATAATTTGGATCGGATTAATTTATAAAAAGAAATAATTTGACCTTTGACCTTTTATAGGTATGATCCACAAGCAACTCAATTCATAAGTTTTGGCTTACTCTCCGAATTCTTGGCAAGTTTGAACCCGCCATTACAGTTAAAGAAACCGAATATTGTGGCTGTTGTTGCATTTAATTTACCCATTGCACGTGGGAATAAAATTCATTGTGTGGATATTCTTCATGCTCTCGTCAAACATGTTTTGGGTCACATTGAAAAGACGGACGAGTTTGACCAGGTCAGGTCATATTTTTTCAAAAAATAAAGGATTTGTGGGTTAATTATTTTTGGTATTTTAAATACTTAGCTACAAGAACAAATGGAACACAAATTTCGGAAACAATTTCCTACGAGAAAATTATTGGACATTATTTCATCCACGAGGACTTGGAAGGTACAACACAATGCGGCCATCATCATTCAAAGGGCCTGGCGAGCTTATCGTGCCCGGAAGTACCCGGTAGTGAAGGCCAAGTCGTCAATAAAGACTCTGAGCCATAAAAGTAGATCTCATCGTCATGATGTGCATCATACGACGGTGGTCAACAAAAATTTATTAATTTTGGGTCATCATTATCATGAAAGTCGGAGAAAGAGTAGGGAGACTGCCATGGAGGCCAAGGCGAGACCATATCAAAGTTTTCCTAATAATAGTAAGGGAAAAATTATAGGTAATTGGATAATTAATTATTATTCAAGATGATTAATTTTTTTTAAATTGACTTTTTTTCTATTGCAGACAAGAAACAAAATTGAGTGCAATGTATTTGTTGTGTTTTTTGTGTTGAATGTTTTTTTTAAGTAAAATTTTGATAAATGAGATTTTATTTTACTGTGTGACAATAAAGAACAGTGCCATTTAATTAAATATAATTTAGAAATTAGGGAGTTTTATAAAATCCCAAACTCTATTCCGAACTCTCTTCGCGACGAGCAAGGCATCCTTGCCTCTATCATAATACATTAGACACTCTATGGCGGAGTAGAGTTTAAGTCGAGTTGCAGATTTTATAAAACTCCCTATTCAATAAATTGCATCGCAAAAACGAAGAAAAGAAGCAGCACTCGTCCTTGACTAAGAACCCGCGAAGGCTAGAAAAGAATTTTTTTTTGCTTTTTTCTTTGCAAAAAGTTCTAAAAGTTGAAAAATTCAGATATTTAATTGATATTGTTTAATTCGTTTGATACACCATTAAATTCTTGGAATTGTACTTGTTCTAAATACGTAAGTAAATATTAATTGACGTTGAAAGTTGAGTGCATGAAATTAAATTTAACATTATAATTTCTGGTTTTATTTTTTTGTCCCTGTAGTTTAACATGGGAAAATATTCCCAATTTAAATAATATAAAATATAACTTGTTTTTGAACATCTTTCATTATTTTTAAAATTAAAATTTTGTAGCTGTTGTGTGTGTCATTCTAATTAAAAAATTGAGTACATTGAAAACAATGGACTAAATTTTTTCAACTTATTTTAGCCACTCTCTACTTGGACCTCAAAAATGGATCAAAGTGGCCAGAATAAAATGGTCAAGATTGAAGAAAAAGGGATGACAACAAGACCAGAACAAGCCCTTATAACAGAGCAAGTTCAACAAATAAACTTGTCAGCCGAGGTAGTGAATGATTGCTCTGACCCCATCGTCCCTTACCTTCGTCGTCCACCCCCCGTCATCTTCATGGACAGTTCAGTCAAAATGCCCAGACTTCGATTAACAGGAAGGGAGGTTATTGTTGAAATTGGAAAAAGTATAACTAAAATGATAAGAATAGAGCACAGAAACGCAAAACCTCATTTCAATCTTAAAAAACGTCATTGGGCATTCGTTGGGCTTTTCGCCGTCACCGTGGTTTATGGACTGAGCAGAATTATACCGGAAATTCATACAGCTCTAAAGCAAGAAATTGGTCTTCTACAGGGGAAGGATGTGGGTACCTTGAAACACCGACAAAGTAATGACCAGATTAATAGTTATTCTTATCGTGCTCCTGGTCTAATGCATACGAGAAATATTTTCACAGCAGCAGACTAAATGTTATATTTATTTCAATCCTTATAATCCACATTATGGGATAGCCCTTTTTTGTAGATAATATTTAAATAATAATATCTAGTCTCGAATTTACTAGATTTCATGATGAATAAAGTATATTCCCACTTGAATGGTTTGCGTAAATATCGTCTTATTTATTTTTTACTATTAGTAAGTACTTTTAAATAAAAATATATTTAATTTATATCTTGCAAATTACCATCTTTAAGTAATTCTTGTTACTCTTTAATTCAAACTCGTATGTAGGCGGGAAAGGGCAGATTGCGAAATCGGCTTTCAATAAAATGTGCGTCTGTCTGTACCCTTACAAACGACGCGGTACCGGGCGCAGGAACTGCTTTTTTTTGAAAATCCAAATTCTAATGAATGATTTAGATTCTCTGGGTCGATTTAGTATAAAAAATAAAGGGTTTGCAAAAAAATTAAAAATCATATAGTTGGCCAATTGACACAATTTGTTAATGCAGGATGAGACATGATTTTTAATTTTTTTGCAAACCCTATATTTTTTATACTAAATCGACCCCAGAGACTCCAAATCATTCATTAGAATTTAGATTTTCAAAAAAAAGCAGTTCCTGCGCCCGGTACCGCGTCGTTTGTAAGGGTACAGACAGACGCACATTTTATTGAAAGCCGATTTCGCAATCTGCCCTTTCCCGCCTACATACGAGTTTGAATTAAAGAGTAATTTTGAACATTTTGTTTTTGAGAGGATGACTTTTTTGAAAGTGTTTTAAAATTATGAAAAAATGAGAGAAAAGTTCAAAATTTTATGAAATTCCATAATTTCTCACGTGTACCTACTCATGTACTTGTCAAAGTTGCCGTGCATCATCCATAAAACGGTGAACAAGCTCGGCCTAGCCTAGGCAGCATGCGAATCTCTTAATTACAGGTGTAAAACTGGTTTTTTTCTACTTCCTCCGTCCCTCCTTTTTCTGTACAGATGAAAAGATGTAAATTTCTGGGTTGTGGGTAATGACCTTGTAAACTTGTTTACGACACGTTCGTCTTTAAATGAACAATACGCAAAAGATGACTGCAAGTATTTTTGACAAATACGACTATCGATTTTATTATATTTTTTCATAATCTACAAAACAAATACACCAATAATAATTATTTAAATACCCAAAAAAAACAAGACAATAATAATTCATTACGTCATATTTAAAATATAAAGAGTAGTCCAGCACGAACAAATATAAATAATAAAATGATATGCTCACGTATATTCCTTGGTTCATATAAATTTCTGTCTTTTTCCTATGATGATGATGATTTTCATCACAACGAGACTGTGGAGACCAGCTTTCAAAAAAAAAGTTTGAAATTATTTTTTTTGTCTTAAAATTAAAATCATAAAATTATAACAAGTGTTTGTGTAAAATGTTGACATAATTCATTTTTTGTACTGATCCAGTTGACCTGGGACAAGATCATTAATAAAATATATATAAATATGAATATATTATACTTCTCACACTATATACTTAAATACACAAGTGTGTTTGTGTTGTACAAAATATTTAAACGACTGTGAATTTTAAAAAAGTGTCTTTAAAATTAAAACTAGATTGTACATTTTCATCTCAATTAAAATTTCATTTTATGTAAAAATGTAAGTAAACTGTATCAAATTTGTAAATTACAGGTAGCAAATAATTTGTATGTATACTGCTTCGAGAACACCTTGAACTTGAACAGGACAATTACAGAAATATATATAATATGTATAATACATGTAGTAACTATTATATAAATTCATTTGCAGTTAATTACATTTAAAAATTGATACTATGTATGTACTACATTAATTCTAGTTATACTTAAATAATAATGACAAAAGTTGTACTATCTAATTTACATTGAAATCGGTGTACCCATTTACCCTCATCTTTTGTAGTACACACGTACATCAAGAGATATCAATCCAGAGAGAGAGCAACAATAAACTTAAAATAAAAACAACAAATTAATTACACAATAAAGTTCTCAAAATTAAAACATGTTTAAAAAATAATGAGTGTCAATGCTTCCATGAGCACAAATTCAAATGAGCAAAAATTGTTGAGAGGGAGAGAGTAAAAAAGTGAATGACATGTCACACAATTGTGTATAATTTTCTGAACCTACATCCTCTCACTTTAGTATTAGTAGTGGTGGTGATACTTTTTTTATTTGACCTTTACTCGACCCAAAGTATTCCATCATTTTGTTTTGTCTTTTTTGGTGGTGCGGATTCAGTGCCTGGATTAGGACGAGAACGACGAGATGTTGTTGGAGCTGATGACCTCGTTCCCATTTTATTTTCAGTCAAATGGGAGCTGATGACATGGCATGACACACTTTTGAATGGAATCGACTGGTCACAATAGGCGCAGATCAAAAACTGGAATATTTAAACATTTTAAATTAAAAATACAACAAAAAATAATTAACTTGTGCTTAATGATAATATTATTATTAAAATAATTTACACTCCTAACCTTGTCCCTGCCTCCATTACGATGTTGCTGTTTAAAGTGATCAAAAAGTGCCTCAGTATTTTTGTACACATTGAAACAAAAGTAGCAACGAACTCGCTTGTGAACATTCAAGCATTGACTGGCCTCAGCAGCTGTGTCATATGTTTCTTTACATCGTTGACACGTCTTGGCTTCCGTTTGGAGATGTGCAATCTCGTGATTTGGCAATACTTCCTCATCATCAGAAGAAGAATCAGCATCATCATCTTTTAAACCATCTTCCTCATCACTGGAACTCTCTTCTTCTTTCTTCTTACTCTCCTCTTCTTTTTTCTTGTCCATTTTCAATTTTACAACTTCATCCACTTGAACAGCCTTGACTTCCGGTGTCTCCACCGGCTTTTCTTCCGGTTGTTGTTGTTGTTGTTCCTCTGAAGATTCTTGAGCTGGGACGACTTCATTCACAACTGGAGTCTCAACAACATCAACTTCCACTGGCTTGACATAATTCTCTTCCGGTGGGTACTCGGATGCTTTTTTGGGTGTCAGAGTTGTCACAATGGTCCCCACAAAAGAGGCCTTGAGGGAATTCCAGTCTATTGATAAAGTAAGTGTCAAATTAATTTTAATTTCCATAAAGCAATAATTTTGTATTGTCCAAACAATTGATTAAATATTATCATTTAATTTTTACTTTTACAGTCAATTGAATTAACAAGAGTAGAAAATTAAAATAATCATCATCACTTACAGCGTGCTAAAGACATGATGAACAAGTTTAATTTTCTTCCACAATTACACACAGCACAAGTTCACCTTGTCAAGATTCCTGAATGGACAAAAACAAGATTATTTAAAAGTTAGCGTGATTCAAAATATTTTAATGATGAAAATTTAATTTTCCATATTTTTTTTGTAGCGTCATAGAATTAAAATTTTCGACGGCTGACCCACAATCCATAAACTTTGTCAATAAAACTCTTAATTGCAAACTAAATATCACGTAAACACACCTCTAATGAAGTATCAACAAGTTTTTAATTAAGAAAATAAATTATGATAATTTTACCTGGAAAAGTCGGAAGAAGGAAAAAAAATCGGAAAATTTTGTCCTCAATTTCGAAGCGTCCCACTCAAGCCGTCAAAGGTTTGGTATGCAATGTTATTGAATGCCAAGGATGTTTCAAGATAATTTAATTTACATTTTTAGTTTATTGACATTTAACAAAATGGGAAAATATATTATTTTAAAAAGCCACGTCAAACAGAAGTTCCTTCTTCATCGTCGTCTCGTCATCTTTCAACGTGCCCCAGAATATAAAACAGTAGCGCTGTCATAAAAAATGAGATCAACATTAGCATTAATCTCAATTAAATTCTCCGCATGCAATAAAACTGTACATGAGTACTGTCCTCAATTTAATTATTTTATTGTTAAATTATTTTATTTAATCTCTCCAAAAAATATATATTAAATTTTAATTACCCCATTAGGTACACTCTCGTCATTCAACATTTTGCCAGAGGTCACAAACGATTTTTCCTCAGTCAACTCTAATGATGTGTCACTTCCAACTTCGAGCCATACTTTTGGCCAAAATTCATAGTAAACTTTTGTGTTCCATTGAGTCAGATTGTCTGGGGCTGGTTGTTCTGTATTTTAATTATAGAATAATTAAATTAATTTTAAATTAGCATTAACTAATTAATTCACCTGAGGTAATTGAGAGACTGTAGGAGACTCCATCAGGTGAAGCGTAGTCTGTTGCAATTGTGGGTTGGAGACCCTGACAATAGCAATCGTCAGAATTACAGTCTGTCTCTGTTGCATTGACCTTATAACTTTTGACCCCTTCTCCCAAATTGGCTTCTGTGTTCCCTGTGGAATTATTTTCGAATAATTAATTGTAAATTGTATTGCTTTTTTTCTGAAAATATTATTTAAATGACTTGCATGAAAATCCTTCTGATTGAAGAATGACGGAGGCAATGACGAGGACAAAAAGTTTGACCATTTTGTAAATTAATGGGAGAGAAAATAGTTTCAGTGTTTAGTTTGCCAGAAATTAACAATGGAATGAAAAATTCGACAGAATGAGATGACAATAAAAGAGAAAGATGAACGTGATGATTCCTAATTTTATTTTAAACTCTCAACTTATTGTGCATCAACTTTTAAAGACAATAAAGTCATCCATTCAGCCTCAGAAATTGAGAGAATTTAAATTGTACAGTTGAGTCAGTAGACAAATGCAGAGTTTATGGGAAAGGAAAGATTGGGGCAAAGTTTCCAATGATGAGGGAATGGCAAATGTTTCCCTTGTCAGAGACTCTCAACTATTCTGCTGAATACACTGTAGAATCAAAGTGACGATGAAAAGACAATGACACAAAAGGAATAGAGAGCAAGGATCTTCAAGACAAGTGAATGGAAAATTTAATCAAATGTCAAACAAAAATATTCCCATGTACGGAGCAATGAAATGATGCATCTTTTCACAAAAACTCATGGCCATATGAATACACGAAAAATTCTGAAAAATTGATCATTTCTCTGGCCGACAGTTAAAATAATCCATATCACCTGGGACTTCCAGGAGTTAGTTATGGCAAGGGAGACTAATGACTTTTCCCTGAAACATTTTGCAATTTGGCCGGATGAAATGAGACCTCGTCTATTGACTAGTTTCCATATGTACCCCTTTCCTTGACCCAAGGGTCAAAAAGGTCATTTTAAGAGACCTTTTATACACCAAGGGTGTGCAGAGTACTCGTAAATCAACATGACCTTAACGGGGCAATGCCATGCCAATCCCCCTTTGGGTCATGAGTACAAGATTTTGTATAGGACAAAAGTCTAATTTGAATAAAGGTCACCAATGTGACATAAGTAATGTCTAAAGATAGTACATGAAAAATATCCTCACTATTTTATTTCCATTTTTCCTGACAGAAAATTTATTTTCATGAGTCAACAGCAACAGAACTGACGGAAAAAATATAAGGTCATTTAAAAAATGAAGCTGTGATAAGCACATTCCTCACAAAAATATGTTTTTTTAAATTTTTGAGGAAAGATGAGACCATATTCTGATTGAGTGTGTTCAAGATTAAATTGTTTAACTAAATTGTTTATTCATAAAATTGCCCACCCAATATATTTGTACTGCTTCCTCGTCGTTGTGACACAAGAAATGTTTTATTGTCAATCAAAAAAAAAGTTTCAATTCCTGAACAGGAGACGGTGGCCATACTGTGACAGAATAATGCTTATGTGTATAAATAGAATGAGAATTTATAGTTAGCCATTTGGAAAGTACCTAAAAAGCCCCCAGCCAGTTCACGGCAGGAAAACGAACGAGAGAGAAAAATATTTTTTTTCCTCTATGCCCACGTCACTTTCCGTGGGTGATTCGAATGGAAGTTTTCTGATTCAAATTTTCTCGAAATTTCCATTTTTCTCCTCATTCCCTTCATCAATTATCCCTTCAAGGGATTTAAAATAATTACGTTTTACTCCTGAATTTATTCCCATTATAGAATCAATCGTGTCATTCTATTTTGTGGTGTAAATTGGACAAATTTTTTTATCATTTTAATTTATTGGTGATTCACTTTACAAAAGCCAATAAAATCACTACCATTGTGAGACATTACAAGGTCAACTTGATTTAATTGTGTTGGAGTTTCTTTTTCTACTCGTCCTAATTTTTGAAGGTATTTTAATTTTGTTTATTTCTTAATTTAATACAAAACATTTTCTTTTTAAATTGTACATGTGACTTGTACTACCTGTATGCATGTGCATGGACGTGAAAAAATAATTGAAATTCTAAATGTTTTTTACTTTGAAAAATTAATGTATTTCACTCATTCATGAGAGAAAAAAATTATTACTTTTAAATTGACCTCACAAAATGCACCATGGGTAAAATTGTTTTTTTTAAAAAAAAGGTCAAAGGTCAATTTTCTGAAAATATTGAATGATTTTGATTTTCTGGTCAATTTGTTGAGACAAAAAGGTTCATTTTGAGTCAAAATTTTTGACGTACGGTCTGTAATTTCTGAAATATTTTTTTTAGGATTCCTTACCATGTTGGAGTCCGTGTCTAGACAGAGCCTTAAGGACTTTACACAACTTAATTTGGTAAGGGTCCTTATCTTTTATCTAGATTACCTATGTTGGTAGGGTAGGCATGATTTTCTTTTGTACAAAACTTGGGTGATGTTGTTGTTTTTGATGTGGGTAAACTTGACGCGAGTACTTACCCAAGTGATGTTGCTTTTTTTTTGTTCGAAATTCTACACATTTTGAAATCTTTTGTCGATCATAAAATAAAATACCTTGTCATGGTAACGACTTGTAAGGTAAAAGTCCAAATTGATAGGTTACAAACAAACTCTTGCCCTTGTTTGTTGATTTGTGCATCATAGCTGCATAGGTAACCTCAACACATTCTCGTTTTCGAGATCATTACGCACAAACTTTTCGATACGAGTTAACTCCCTATACGATTCAAGAAAGGTTGTCCTTGACAAAAATCTAAGAGAATGTGTTTGGTGTGTTACAACATTTCATGCACTTTTATTGTTGTTAGGGTCTTTTCTTGTACATATCCAACAATATGATTTTAATTTGGACTCTTTTTTTTTGTTTGATTTATCAGGATCTCTCCACTAGAAAAAGAGCAACTGAACCGGAAATGGCTAAAAGAACGTCTGCTCGTATAATGTTTCGAAAAAAGTTGAAAAGTAAGTTGACACAAATCATTACAGGTTACCTTCAAAGGTATGCTTTCAACATTAAACAAATATATTTTTTTTGTTATAGGTATGTCAAATTCGTCGCTACCACCACGGGAAGAGTCTGATGACACCTCGATTGAGATGATTGAACCTCATAATCCAGAGCATAAACTTTTATTCCTCAAACTTTTAGGGCTTGAACCGAAGTCTATTGTCCCAGACAATAAAAAATGTAAGAAACTTTACATTTAAACGAAAATACTTTAATCAAGAATATTTTGTTTTTTTTGTTGTCATTGATTGTGAATTTAATTAATTTTTTTACAAAATTATTTCAGGTATAGAAAAGTATCCTGTCGTTCAGCTTGAGAGACTTCCTCACATATATTCGGTTAGTAAAAAAAAATTTACACGATGTTACTTTCTGAAGGTTGAAAGAGTATGAAAATAAATTTTGTACAATATTTTTTTATTCAGGTCAAAGTCCCACTCGCATCAAATTTGGAACAAGTGACAGACACGGATAATGATGATGACCTCGATTTGGACGTCATGTTCTGTCCACTTGATATACCTGAAATATATGAAGAAATTACGAAAAAACCCTTCCCAATTTGTACATCGACCATACCATCAAATTTGATTGACAGCGCATTGACTTTGACTGACACAAAAATAAATTATGGAACATCAGAGTCTGGATATGATAGTTCTACATGTAGTCCGACAACAACACCTGACACAAAATTCTCATCCCCCAATATTCGACTAGCCTTCAATATTCCTTCAAAATCTTTGAATTTTGAACCTGAAAAGTCATTTCAACTCACATCCACTCAAGTACCTATTTGTCACAACAAACCACCTTCAATTTACGATGATACTGATGATTGTATCATAATTGATCGAATTTCAAGTGGATCTCCTTTTAATTTCAAAACAATTAAACGAACTAATCTTACTCCAATAAAGAGGAGAGTCAAGTGTAGTAGAGTTGTTCATAAAAGCGACGATGATGATGATGATGACGACGATTGTAAAATTATTCAGGCTTCTTGGAAATCTCATCGGCAACACCAGAATCATGTCAACAATTTACAAGGTACATATATAATCGCATAAATAATTTTGACAACTTATTTATTTCTTCAAAATACTCGTTAATTAATTGTAAACTTCTTACAAGTAATGAACTAATGTATATTTAACATGTTTGTTTTTCTACAGAGTCAAAAAAGAAGAGGATGCAACAAGTATCTAGAATCAACATGATGGAATTCACTAGACTTTTAGCACGGAGACTTTTTAAAAAATAATGGTAGTTTTATTTTTATAGGGAATAAATTATAAATTATTAAAATTATTTAATTTATAGTTTTTTGAATTATGTTACCTAAATGATGTAAATCAATGTTACACAAATATATATAATATATTTAAAAAGTTTTTATTAAATATTGAACTTACCTATAGACTATAGATGTGTACATGAACCAGCATTTAATTATTTCCCCATTTCCAACAACAATTTTAATGAATTAGGTTCTAGGAAATTGAGTCAAACTCATAAGCATGAAATATTTTTTCCAGGTGTTTTTTTACAGCCATGCAAAATTATTGCATTTGAACATATCAAAAGAGACATTGGCCTCATTGTAAAGAATTTTTTAGACAGTTCGGAGAAGAATGGGTCATCATTAGGGAGAACAAAACGACAATTTGAATATTTTAGTATTGACCTCCTCAAAACCCACTTTTTCTCCAGAAGCTTTACTGACCTTCCTGGAATTCTTAGACTTGGTCCATTTTACAAACACGACACTCAAGGCTGCAACCAAAATTGCACGTGCAGAGAGTGCTAAACGTGGATGACACAATTAGCTAAATTAATTTTTAATATTATTTTTATATTTGAACTCTCTCTCTCTCTTTGTGATCTCACAACATGCAATGACAATTGAGATGCTCTCATTGACTGGTAAATGTGACCTCCTCATGTCTAACATTTTTGTCCACACTCAACATGTGAAAAAAACAATCTTTTCTTTTTGCACATTGAGAAAATCACTCTCGCTCTTACTCATCTCTCTTAATTACAGGTGCTCTGTGGTTTTTTATTGCTCTTGGCAATTTTGCGGTTTACTAATTATTTTTGGTGAAAATTTTAAGTTGTGTTAATTTACTAATGTTGAGTGCAGAAAATTGGCAATGTGTGAAAAAATTAAAAAGAATTTTTCTTGTGGCATTTTCTTTGAAAATTGTCACCATAAAATGTGCAACATTTTTAACAAATTAAAATGTTCAAAATAAATTCAAAATGTTGGGGAATTTTATAAAATGGAGAATATTTTTTAAACTTTGTAAAAATCCCAACTCTTCAATTCTATTTTTAATATTTCTCTGCAACTTTTCAACACTCTGTGATGGAGCTGAAATCAAAGAAATAATTTTGTATAAAAATAATGATAATAATCCTCAAAATTTGACTTTAATTGAAAAAAGGATACAAAATGGTCGTCAAATTTTCAAAAAAAGTACTAATAATAATTTTGACAATTTGAAAGAATATTTTGATCATGTTGAGAATCAAAAAAAGAATAAAACGTTTGGTCTATTTGACAATATAAATCAAAATGATAAGATTCAGAAAACCACAACTAAATTTCCTGGTAAGCTATGAGAAAAATTGGCCAATGGTAAGAATGCCTTTAATAAATGACCTTTTATTTTAGGTCATCGAAGATCGACAAGTAGACGACCCCAACACTCGTCACATCGACCCCAAAGTCGAAGTACTTTTATGCACACGGCAGCCCACACTCAAACACAAACTACAGAACACACTCCAAAACACACTCAAAGGCGCACAACACGCTTTCCAATAAGAACGACACGGGCCATGACGACCGCTGCTGAGGATGACCCGGCTGACACAGCCTCTGCAATAAATTTTAGCTGGATAATTTTATGTGGCTTTCTCATCTTCACTATGCAAACTGGTTTTGGACTTTTGGAAGGAGGGATTGTGTCCCAAAAAAATGAGACGAATATTATGCTCAAAAATGTTGCCGATGTCACCCTGGGTGGTTTCACCTATTGGATTTTTGGTTATGGGATAACTTATGGAACATGGGCAGGGTCATCCCCATTTTTTGGGATTGGCTTTTATGCCGTTGATGCGGCAGGGATTGGCGAAATGGGTGACCTTTTCACTTCCTTCTTCTTTCAATTGTCATTTGCCACCACTGCCACCACCATTGTCAGTGGTGCCGTGGCAGAGCGGTGTAATTTCAAAGCTTACTGCTTGTATTCTCTCTGTAAGTTTGACCTCATTGACCCTTCCCTAATATGGGTTTTATTTTAACACTTTGCATGTTTTCAGTTGCGACAATAACGTACAGTGTTCAAGCAAGATGGGTGTGGGGTCCTACAGGATTTTTGGCAGAATGGGGTAACATTTTAATAAAATGACTTTTGACCTTGGGCCTTTTGATTATCTCTTGATTTTTCAGGGGTCATAGACATTGCAGGGTCAGGGTCCGTTCACTTGGTTGGGGGAACTGCTGCTTTTATTGCGGCTTGGATGATTGGGCCAAGACTAGGTCGGTATGATGGTGATAGTGAAGCTCCGCCCCCTGGAAATAATTTTAATGTTCTTTTCGGTAATTATCAAAACCTCATTGAATAAATTAAATTTTAATTTGCGTACATTTTGGACTGAAAATTCCGAATTATAATTTGTATTTTTTCCAAAAGGTTTATTTCTGCTTTATTTTCCATGGTGTGCATTTAACGCGGTCAGTTCAAATATTTAATTAATTCAAAAATGGCTGTAGTAATTTTAAATATTGTAATTAATACTTTACAGGGAAGTACATACGGGGTCACGGGAGAGAAATGGAAATTTGCAGCGAGGGCAGCTGTGAGTACTTTATTTTTGAAATGACTGAAAATGCATCTGTCCATTTATTTAATTGTCAATCATCTAACTATTCTTTTATTCCCCCAAGGTCAGTACAATGATTGCCTCAATCGGGGGTGGACTAGTCGGAATATTATGGGGGTTTATAAAACCCGGGAAACCATTCGGAGTTCTTGATGTAGTCAATGCAATTTTGGGGTCACTTGTGGCTATCACTGCTGGTTGTGCACTTTTACACACACCAGAAGCATTTTTAACGGGGATTATTGGAGCAATCGTAGTCATTTTGGCGGGCTATATACCAGATAAAATGCACATTGATGACCCCGTGGGGGCCATGTCAGTTCATGGTACGACCGTTTTTTAATATTGAAAATGTCGCTTTATTAATTGGTGAAATTGTTAAAGGCTTCGGAGGGATGTGGGGCATGCTGGCTGTGGGTTTCTTTGCGGACGACGACGGTGGAATTTTGGGAGTGTCAAAGGGCAATTTGGGTCTCATTAGAGGTAAATTAAATTTAATTGTTTTTTGTCAAAAATATTTAAATGAAAAATATTTTTGAAGGCGGTTCTGGATATTTATTGGGAGTACAAGCGATAGCCATTGCCTGCATCATGGCCTGGACCATTGTCTCAACTTTCATCATTTTATTTGTAATATTAAAATTAATTACATCAAAAGAACTTAATTTTAATTACCTTAAATATTTATAGCTCATCAATATAGTCTGTCCATTGAGAGTGGCTCCACACGAAGAATTATTGGGATTAGATTTTTCGGAGCATGGCGTCTACCGTCGTAAAATTGGAACGAGTCCGGCCATCTCCCTATTCGGGTCACTTCCGGAAGTACAAGAACATTCCAAAACTAGTGAAGTCACGGGTCAAGATAATCCTGGTATGATCCTAAATAGTCTAAATATTTTTAATTGACCAATTAATTAATTATAAATGTTCTTATAGGTCACATGAAAATCACAGGGGCTTTACTAGATGTTCGGAGAGCCCGACATCGGACAAAAAGATGGAAAACTTCAAGGGACTCTTCTCTTGAAATCCGAAATAAGAAAATAAAGTCGGCTGTCATGTTCGCCAGAGCATTTAAAAAAATTCAAGCGAGAGGGAACCGAATAAATCCAAGGGACCGTCAATATATTTTTGATGAGTATAAAAGTCCCTTGAAATCAAGTACTGAGAGCTTGAATGAGGTCGGGGTCAAGGACAAGGACAAGAAAAAGAAGAAGAATAAAAATTTGGACAAAAAGGAACAAGGCAATGAGAATCGAATCTTTCAATGGACAAGACGTGAAAATCAAAAAATTGAAATTAAAAGGGATGAAAGTCAGTTAAATATTCAAAAAGAAAAGGTTGAGAAAGATAAAGAGGAAATTGAGAAAATTAATGACAAAAATAAAATTCAATACATTCCTTGAATAATTATCATTATTTTCATCATTTTCATAATTAACTTTTAATTTGCAATTAGTATTAAATAGCATTAAATATGACTCGATGATATCCTTGCCTTACACAAAGAGAGAATTCGAAGCAAAAAAGAGGGATCTTTTTTTCGTCTTTTGGCAGAGTTTTAATTCTCTGTATTCGTATTTCAAAGTTAATTAACTAAATGGAGTCATAGCATTGTCATTAGCATTTTCAAGATGTCACGTAGTGACCAAATCTCTGTGGATGTGGCTGCGTTGCAGGAGATGAAATCGTAAGTTTTGTTCTCTTTCTCCATGGGAGAATCTCCCACGTGTATTTGCATAAGATTTGCATTGAATTGTTAAACGCAATTAAGGATATTTACCTAATTACAGATTGTATGATGTCCGGTTAATTGGAGGACTGCACAAGGAGTCATGGGAAGAAGGTGAAACAAAGTCAATTGAGGCTCACAAATTATTTTTGGCTCTTCAATCAACTTATTTTGAAAATCTTTGGAAATCATCTTTGAACAACAAATTGACTCTTGTCTCTATTCCCGGAGTTCATCATAAAACTTTGCAAGTATTAATTGAGTAAGTTAAATGTAATCAAGTTATTTTGTTACATTGTCTCTTGAAATTTCAACCAAAAAATATTAAACGTCCCTATATTTTTTTAATATTTTAGCTATATCTACCGCCGCTCAGATAGATTAAAATTGACAAAAATATGCAGTGAACGGTCCGTTGATGAGGTCTTGTCCTTGTTGGACGGATCCAAAAGATTGATGTTGAAGGAAGTCACGGAAATTTGTGAAGATGTTTTACTGTCGAGTGATATCCAATTTGAAAATTGCTTGAATCTTTTCCGGTTTGGCGCCCTGACCTCGCCAAGGCTCATCAACAAGGCAGCTGACTTTATTGTTGAGCTGAATGTTGATAATTTTGTTGGATTGACTCGACTCCAAGAATTTCTCTTTTTGGGCCATGACATTGTACGTAGACACGAGACGTAAAAAAATAATAAATGATGATGTTATTTATTAAAAATATTTTAATTGTGGTTTAAATTAAATTTAGATTCGCCTCCTTCAGACTCGACTGACTTGTCCACCCCATGTAGTACTGGAGATGATCATAACTTGGTGGAAGTACGACGTACCCGGTAGAAAAGAATTTGGGACTGAATTTTTGAACAAAATTCCCTGGGCTCAAATCAATAAAGAAAATATGACAGAAATTATTTTTAACAACACCAATGATAAACTCAAGGCTCTGTTGTTGGAACCCTTAGTCATTAATTTATATAGCCTCATTCCACAACAACAACCACCACCACCACCAACATTTGATGTTACCATTAGTGATGTTCCCATTCCTGACAATGATGTTGATGATGATGCATCATTTGAATCTGATTCCTTGCCTTGCTTATATTCCAACACCCAAGAAGTTAGTTTAAATATCCACAACATTTTATTTTTTATAATGTCAATTAGTAAATTAAAATTATTTTGTATTTATTTTGACCCTCTTTGAATGTACAGCTGGAGGATTTCCCACCAACACCAGAATCATCATCATCATTCTCCTCTGGAACTAAAAGGAAGAACTACAGCAATCCGTATGTGGACATGGGTGTGAGTAAAAGACAAATACTGAACACGTATTTAAATACTCGAAGGTCATCTACAACAACAGCAAATCAAGCCTTATTTGAATGTACCCTTTACTATATTGGATACGCTGATGTTCCTGTACCGAACGAAATGAGCGGAAAGAAAACAAGGACAAAATATTTTCTTCAGTCGTTTGACTTGCACGTAAGAATCATCATCATCATCAAAATAATTATTTTTGTTTTTTTATTTAATCCAAAGCTTGCAGTATATAAGTACCTATACAGTATGTTCTCTTTTCACTGTTTACCTTTTCAGACGGGTGAGTCGAAAAGACTGAAGTATTGCAAAAAGCACGAGTACAGTTCTTTAGTGTACAATGACCAAAGTGTGTACATTATTGGAGGTCAGGAGGATGTTTCTGGAAAAAAGATTCAACTTTTGGGGGAAACCCATATTTTGGATTTATTGGAGAATGGAGACTCTGCTTGGCGAGATACAAAAGAAATTCCACCAATGGAAATGCCAGTTTACGACTTTCAGTCTGTAGTCTTGGACAACAAGATCTATTCAGTATGATTTAATATTTATTTATTTCCCGATTTATAATTTAATGAAATATATTTTTATAATAAATGAATGAACATAAAACATAATACGTAATTAATTACAAAGATTATAAATTATTTATTATCTCTGTGTTGGTGTGTACATGTTTGTATATAAATGTGTAAATTTCATTAATTTAGATTGGTGGAGCGATACCGGACAATTCATGTAAAAATAATTCGAATAAGTACATCGTTTTGAATACTATTCTTCAATTATCTTTGGACAATCCACATGAAGGTAAATGTTTTTTTTGTAGATTTAAGTCACTACAATTAGCCAAAAAAATTATTGAGTGAGAAACATTTTCTCAATAATCTCTCCCTCTCTCCTAATTACAGGTTGGACACCAGTCACAGATGATTTCCAAGATGAAGTGATAACCCATCCCAAATGTTCAGCTCGTTTGGCTTTGGTCGACGATAAAATATATTCCGTAATATTCATGCAAATAATATTTAGTAGTATTATATTACTGTCAAAAATAAAATGGATTTTTGTTGATAATAATATTGTCAAATTTCTAGATTGGAGGAAATGGGTCAAATTCTTCAAATCAAGGGGGAGCCATTACAAATGATATCGTAGAATGTTTTGATCCATCTCAAAAAACTTGTATTGACATGCGGAGCATGCCAGAACGTCTTGTTGGAGTGGCTACAGCTGTCTTGGGCTCAAAAATTTATGTTCTTGGAGGAGGAGTCCATTACAAGGCTAAAAGAACTACAGCAAGAGTCTATGACACTGAATACGACTCTTGGACCGACATCAAGCGTATGAATAAAAGACGAGCTTTCGGTTGTAAGTAAAAAATTATTTGACACATTTTAACTAATTTATTCTTCATAATTAAGTTTACTTTAACATGACACTTATTTTAATTAATTACAGGGGCCCTTTCGTGCAACGGCTCCATTTTTGCTGTCGGTGGTGACAAGCAGGGAACAATTGAAAAATATGACCCGCAGACTGACACTTGGAAACTTTTGCCACAACGACTACCTCCAGGGGATTTTAGGTCAGTGGCCGTTAAAATGAGTGAATGGTCACCAATTAACGAATAATTATGAAAATATGTACAAAGAAGAATTATGGATCACTGAATGGCCGTCACAAAAGGATGACAATCATTATTTAATGAAAAATATGTACCAAAAATGAATTTCAAAGTATTAACGGACGCTACAGCGTCACTGCCTTTAACAGAATTCCAATTTTTTAAATTAATCATCTAATTGACAAATAGATAAATAATTATATTATACATTTCCAAAGTTTATGATTTTAGAGACGATACTCGTGTTCTTGTTGAATTGACAAAAAATTATTTTTAATAATTATCCAAAACGAATATTTATTAGTTATTTACATTTACCAAATTAATTAATATATTTTATACATTTATATCCAGTTACATAGTTTACGTACATACGTTTGTACAATTAATCAAAATATTTATGAAATTAGAGTTAAAGACTATGCTCATGTTCTCCTTGAGTTTATAAAAATGTATATTAATTAGTCATTTACAACGAAGTTAATTACAACTAAATTAATTATTGATGCATACATTTTATGTTGTATGATCAAGTCACGTGCTCAATAAAAAAATTTAGTTAAATGTTAAAATAATTTTTTTTAATTTGGAGTCTCGTCTCTCTCTCTCTCTCTTGGCAGTTAAAAAAATGAATTAAATTTGTCTGACTGTCAGACTCGGACAAGATAGAAAGGTCAAAAGTTAAATTATTAATTAGAATCATAATTTAATTATGAAGTGACAGGATAATGCTCAATGTGATCTGAAATATCTTGGAATCCCAAGGACAAATATCGTTCAAAATCAGCTTCCTTGTCTGAAATTGCCCTGAGAGTTGAATTTATTTTAGAAATTTCAAAATTCGAAACTTTACTTGTAAGTCCATAACCCCCCAAAATATTTCTGACCTCTTGACCGTCCCCCTCTATCACAGTCCAATCAAACCCAGTGACCCAGACAGTTTCAAGGGTTGGAATTTTAAGAATTTTTGACAACAAAAGCTGATTCTCAGGCTGACCTTTCAAATTAAATAATCTCACAATTTTGACCTTGCCAAAAATAGTTTCAAAATTGTCAACAACCGCTTGTGTCAAATTATTGCTGTCTAGGGTCAAATCAACCACATTGAGAGACGAATTCAATGTCCCAGTCATTACAAATAAATTGATCCCTCTAAAAGAAATTCTTTCAAGGGTGGTGGGAAGGTCGGACAAACTTAATTTAATTTCAAAAGATTCCACTCCAGTCCCATTGACATTGACCCCAAGGGGTGAATGGTAGAGAATGAGGACTTGAAGTTGATTCATATTTTCTTTGTTTAAAATTTGACTAATTTGCATGGGTACTTTAATTGTAAGGGGTTTAGTAATATTAAACAAATTTAAATATTTTAGACCCACCGGCAGACTTAAATTTTTACTCTCCGGCCCTACTGACCATGGACATGAAACGAGAGCTAATTTATCGTAGAAGCCCTTAACATTCTGAAGAATCTCCCAAGCATAATTAACATTCAATTTAATTGTGCCCATAACCCGATTAATTGTAATTAATTTTTTGCTACCTACAGTGACACTCACATTGACCCCGATATTAAGTAAATCTTTCTTCAAGTCCCAAGATGAAGAATTCTTGAAGGGGACTTTTTCAAAAAATAAAATTTCCTTCAGTTTTTCAGGTTGCCGGTAATAGTCATAACCAGAAGTGTCCACTCCAATGTAATTGTAATTAAAATCCTTGAGATCAGGTAAGAACACGGGAGAATATTGACCAATCACAGCAATGGCTTCAATGTCAATTGACTCGACGTTGCGAGAGCCATCTAAACTGTGAATTAAATAGGAAGCGTTGACGATAGCTCTTCTGACTTTTAAATGAATTGGGACTTTGGACACATCCCACCAGGGCTGGGTCAACCCCAAAAAGACTGACCCATTTGTACGGGAATCACCCAAAAAATTTAAATGGAAACCCGGGACTCCGTCTTGGTCCTCAATGGAGTTTGTCCATCTTAAATCATTTTTTAGGAGAATTTCCTCTGGCACTGACTGAGCTCTTTCAGCAACTGCATTTAATTAAAAATTTAATTACAATTTATTTCAAATATTTTAATCATCTATTTTTACCTATAGCACAAAAAGCAAGGGAACTCACAATAGCCAAACCGATTAGGACATGTTGCCACTGAATCCTAAATTAATTAATTCCAAATTAATTTTGCAATAAATTTTAATTGCCAATAATTTAATCAAGGTACTTACCTACTTAAACCCAATTTAATCCGACCACTTACTGTCGAATAGTCTACAATTTCAGAGGAACTGTCCACTACTAAATTTCGTTCTCGAAACATTTTTGCCAATTTTAATTTATTCCCTTTTGAATTAATTTCAAGCAGCTTCTAGAAGATGCTGGAAAAAAATAATTTGAAACTTTTAATAATTAAATAGCACATTATTTTATTTTTGATAAAAATAAATATTTAGAAACTTGACTACTTTACAATAATTTAAATTAATTTTGAATTAAATGTGAACCTTTAAAATTTTCAAGAATGGATGTGGGAGAACAAAATGAAGAGTAGAAAAATTCTACACTTAAATTAAACGCATGGTGAATATAACAAAGTTTAATTTAAATGGGAGGAAATATTTTGGGAGAGCCATAAAAGAGAGAATATAAATGGAAATAAAATTAAAAGACAAAAAAAAGAAGTTTGAGGAACTAAAGCCAAATTCTTAGAATTTATAAGATCCAATGCCAACATTAAAAAACAAGTCACATGCATCTGCAGGATAAAAAAACTTTTATATAAAAGTTATATGTAGGACACAAAGCGAGATTGCAAGTTTCAAACTTGTCCAGCAAGGTCAACGTCAAATCTCTCCCCCTCCCTCCTCTCTCTCTCGTCAAAGATGTCTCGTCATCTCTTTTGTACGTGTCTTGACTTGCTCCAGTCTTCCTCCTTTGAATCTTGGTATGGAAATGAGAGGCCATTAAATTCATTTTTAAACCAAGAGGAAAATGCCAATTAAAAATATTTACTTGTAAATTAGAAAGAAATATTTAATAATTAATTGAATAGTGTAATTATCACAATGTAAATTATTTTAAAAATAGTTCAGTCAATTAATTTAATTGCCACAGTCTGACCATAAACATCCATAAAAGCCCAGAATGGTTTTGTTGTGTCGACTGGACTCGTCCAGTTAACTTTTTGGTCGACTCCATCAATAAAACAATGGAATTGACTTTGAGGATCAAGATGAAAACTCAAAATTGAATTTACGTCCATTGTCATTCCAACGATTTCCTTTTTTTTCAAAACAAAAATTTTATTTTGTGATTCACGTAGACAATCTCAATTGACCTGGCAGGAAATTTTTTTTTTTGATTTTTTTTTTCTTTTGTAAATAATAAAAATGAATTGAAATTGACCAAAAAAGAAATTATCTATAAAGTGTTCTTACGGTTTGTGTATCGATTTACCAAATAAAGTACTCAGTTATTTAATTTGTTCAGGATTTTATTCAAGACAAAGAAAGAAAAATAAAAGTAGTTTACAATTTCTATCTGGAGGAGTAATTAGTTTTAGTTGTTTAGAATACAAGAGTTCGGTGATCAGTGAGTTGTTAATTCGATTGTCTCCGTGTTTTAAAGTAAAAATCTGTGACGCAAGAGAAATCGCTTCCTCTTGGTCCAGGAAACGACATTATAACTCTAAGAAACTTAAAACTAATTAAAACTAAAATTAAGTAGAAATACATTTAAAATTAACTTAAAGTACTTGATTTACGTAAGAGTTTACTTAATTACCAAGGAAAAGAAGAGGATTTTAATGTAATTTTACATTAAAATCCCTTCCTTGACCGCAAGTGTGACAATTAAAGAGCGGTGCTTTCCTTGTACAAAAGAAGAGGAAGGTGTGGGGACGGCGTCCGCCATCACCGCAAACTCACCGCAAACCGCAGTTTAAAACGGAAATTGATGGAAAAATTGAATTACATTAAATTAAACTTTAAAAAAATTGTTAAAGAGAACACACATGATGACATCAGAAAATTGGTTTAAATGAAAGGGAATTTTTAAAGGGAAAATTAGGTAGGGCCTAGGGTCACCCTGTGACAATATAACTTCGTTGAAAATGACTTTTTTGTCAGTCTATGTAATACATACATATATAACACCCCACGACTAAAGGGGTTACAATGAATAAAAATTGGGTCCAGGAGGAACCCGCGTGATGGTCGTTTTAGACGACATTAGACATTTAGTTTTTAATTTTTATTGAATACAATAAGTAACATGTTGAATATTATTTGACTTGGGAGAGACTTTAATGAAATATTTTTTATTTGTGATGGTAAATTAACGATTTTGACGACAAAAATATGACGTATGAAAATAAAAGTTAGACAAAAAAATATTAAAATATGCAATCTTAACAATAGACATAATTTGGTTCAAAGGGTGTCAGCCTACGTAACAAAATTAAGTTCCTTTATAATTGACTAGTTATTTGATCTTCGTAATGAGGAAATTAATGTTTTCAAACCATTAATGACTCGTCAAGCCCTATCTAATAATCTTAACTTTGAAAATGAAGAATTATTCTTCAACAAATTTTCATGCCAAAAGATGTGCATTTAACGATATTCTAAGTATGTATGTATGTTTTAAAAAATATTTTATCACTGTCACCTTACGTTCTCCGTAAAGCTGGGGAAACTGCTCGTCTTTTCACGGGTGAAACAATGTGAAAAAAGTCTTCCCTGCAGTGGGATGGGGTTGCTATAATTTTATCTCACATGCAAAATTCACCCGTGAAATGCGAACAGTTTCTTGAGCTAAACTATTCGATGTAATGGTTAAATACATGTATAGTTTTTTTAGAAACTACTTACTTATTTATGTACTAGTTTAAGTGTACTAATAAAAGCAATGTAATGATTTTAAATTTTAAATTGACATTGAAAATAATATTTCACTTGTTGGCAAAATAGTAAAATTTAATAATGGGTAATAATAAAATACGACAATGATACAAGCTTGTTATTAATGAACTGTACACTTTACGCATAATTTGAATTTTGGCATACATTCATGTAAATTGACTTTCACTCTTTCAGATTAAGCGCCAGGTAAAGTAATATTTAATTTGGTTTATTTGCACACTCTTTAATAGAGGCAAAAAAATTTCATAAGAATATGCACACACTTAAATGTACACATTGTCAAAAAAATGCTCTTTCCAAATCCACTATGGTCCATTAACTCATCATTTATTATTCAAAGGGTAAACTTGACAAATTAAAATTTACGTTAAATTGCCAATAAAAAAGGAACAATAGTTTTCATGTCCCTGTCCATTTTTATCTATTAATCAATTTTCTATTCTCATTTCATTCCTGACCCAATCCTGCATAAAAAACAAAGTTTTTGCAAAACATGTTATCGTAAAATATAAGAAAAAACTGTGTAGTGAAGAAAATGAAGACAAATAAAAGAATATTATATTTAATTAAATTTGGGTTATTCTCAGGTCAATTCCCTTGCACTAATCCCACTAAAAATTCAAACTTTCTCGACAATTTAAAATTTAAATGGATTCATCCTGCCACATTTTTCAGTATTTTAATTGTGATATTGTCAATAATGTCAATAGGTCAATCAACAGTTTTCTTTTTTAATTTTGCAAATACAACACAATGGGCCACATACTGGAAAATCAATACACCGACGACGTCCATTCGAATTCTCTACGCCATTGACATGTACAGTAAACATTTACCCGACACTTTAATGAGAATTACTTCCCTTGTTTTGTGTAAAGAATGTACTCAATTAATTCATATTTTGACCCGATTTGACCTCGACGAAAAAAAAGTCAATATTTTTTCTTCATCCTCCTTCAAATTTATTGCGACAAGTCTCTGTTTGGTTACTCTCAATGTTGGCTATCAACTTTTTGTGGCTGTACAGTGGAATATGGATGATGATGGAGAGTGGAGCGAAATTCAAATGGTCCCGCTCATTTTTTTCCCTACTAAATTTACGTTTACCGCCATTTCCTTTTTTTCAAATTGTATGCACATTTTATCATTTATTTACATGTTTTTGTTTATTATTTTCTTTGGTATTGAACTCCTCACAATTTATCAAGTTTTTTGTCATGAAGTTGAAATTTATTTGAGACATTATTGTCAACTGCAATTAAACGAACAATTAGTTAATTGCAGTAAATGTCAAATACTTTTTGTTCGATCGCAAAAACAGGAGCCACAATTACCGCAAGATTCTGAGAAAATGACACACGTTTTGAAAAATTCTGCTAAGATTGAAAAAGAGAATCAGGGAATTGAATGTAAAGAATTGAGGGGAGCCATTGTTGAGTTTAAAAAAATTAAACTTTTATTTGAAAAATATTCAAAAATAGCAGGTATTTTTAGCGGTTTCATCATCTTTGACTTGACCACAAGTTTATTATTGGCTGCCACAAGCTTGACGGTGGATGAAGGTGAAAGGAATATTAGTGCCGTGCTAACTTTGGGCTGTGTCGGATTTTTTACTCTTTTGACCTGTTTCAGCAATTCAATGCAAACCAAGGTAAAATTACATGAATGGCATTCATTGAATGCAATTAATTAAATATTAACCAATTTTTAAATGACAATAGATGAGCCAAGCACGTGACAGAATTGAGACGGAGTTAATTGACACGGAGAATGTAAATCAAGAGACCAATCGATTGATTTCATGGATTCTTAAATGGAATTGGAAATTAACAGCTTGCAGTCTCTTCACTGTGGACAATGGATTGATACCAAGGGTCAGTGATCTTTGACTTTATTTTAATTACAAGTTTTAATTCTAATTTCAATTAATTATTTTTGTCAAGGTTTTCGGCACAGTCATCACTTACCTTTTGGTCATTCTTCAATTTAAGTTGGCCGAGTCGCAGAAAGAAAAATGAATTAATAAAAAATTTAATTGTAATTAATTCGACATTTGAAATTGGGCGGGATGTATGAATAATTGTCTTGTACAAATTAAAATGCATAAAAAATGTTAAACTTTGTCCAAATGACTTGAAAAAACGTTTTCTCAAATTATTTTATTTGACATAATTGATAATTAATTAAATTAAATTAAACAACATTTTAATTTTTAATTTATTACTAAAAAAATAAAAATAATTTAAAAAGTAAAGACAGGAATACAATTGCCATTAGGAAGGGGTCGTTGACCTCTCAAACAACCCAAACTTTCATCAGCTCCTTCCAATTGAAATCCAAAACTGAGAGCCTCCCCACAACTTGGGACCACATCCAAATTTCGAAATGCAACGACCCAGCTCTCATTCTCTGAAGAGCATTCCTGACCAATCCGAACACATTTACCTTTCAAAACTACAAATTTTTCATCATCTTCTTCTACATTTGACGCACTATTCAGACAAGAATTTTCAATACATTCCACTCGTTCTGGTGCAGTGTACACCAGCCATGCCGTTGGTTTTTTGCAGTAGCCCTGTAACCACAATTTGCAAATCCTAATATTTCCACAACATTAAAAATTTGCACAAAAAACTAAAAAGTTTACCTGAGTATAAACATGGTAACATTTTTGGGTGGGGTGATGGTAAACCATAGGAATGTAACTGGGATGACCTCTAAGGGCCCATTGATGACAGGCACAGTCCCCATATTTTTCGTCTGGTCTCTTTGAAGCCTTGACAAACATTAAATTATTTGGGCAGGGTCCTTGGGTCAATACTTCATACGATTTTTCTGTCTCATTATGGTAAAAACTTGTTTGTGATTTTACTGCGGGTGGTCTTTGCAAAAAATTAGCAATTTAATTATTTTGTAAATTATTCGCAATGATTTAAAGTACGCAAAAAACTACAAAAAATAGTTCAAAAATTTAGCCTTACCCCTTCACTTCTTTTTGGGAATCCTCCTGATCTTCGTCTTCCTGTGACTCATCTTCGGCCGTGTCATCCTCATCATTATCCACTGGAACAGCTTTGACAACTACCAAAAAGAAAACCACGAGCACCAAATATTTAAATAATTTCATTTTTAATTACAGTTAAAAATCCTCAACCTTGACTCGAACAGAAATGACTTAAATGTGTAAAATTTGGGACAAAGTTTGTTGTATACATTACCCAGTTTGTGGGTCAACTTTTCCTTAAAATTTATTGGGGTCTTGTCTCATGTTGAAACCGGTCTTGAAATTGTCAACACGTTCATGGGACAAGTCTCCAACTCTAACTTTGCCAAATAATTTTTTTTACAGACTAATTTAATTGGTCTAGTCTTTTAACTGTAGTTAAAATGAATCTCAGTTTTACTGTAAAGTCTAGACTGCCTGCAAATTAAATGACAAATGACGATCACATGACAAATAAAAAAATGTACAAAAATAATGAAGGTTTAATGAATTTAATCACAATTAAATTATTTTCGACAATTATAATACTTCAAAAGTTTCTTGACATCCCCCTGTGTCAATTTATCAGCCTTGCCCAAAATTTGGCTTTTATTTTTAATGGCCAACATGGAGGGTTTAGTATTATTGCTAAAATCTGTAGAAGCGTAATGCATAATTGATTGGAAGTCATAAGGTCCCAAAATAACTTGAGGTACATCTTTTTTATTAAAGTTGACCCAATCCTCTGCAAAAAAATGAAAAAATTAATTTTTGCAATATGCAAAATAATATTTTTTTCTTACTTTTGGCAATATTTTTGAAATAAACTTGAATATAATCATCCCGATCGGGTCTTTGGTGTTCATGTTGGAATCCAATGGCATGCAAAATTTCATGAACAGGTGTGCCGGTACTCCATCCAAAATTATTGTCGTCATCCGTGTATTGAGTAAGGAAACAATATTTATCCAAATTCAACGTTTGCGCCCCGCCAGCATTCCCTAATTGAAGTGTAAAACAACCTTCTTCGGCATTGCCAATTACGACGTAATCATCTTGGTCAATTCTTTCAGAGAATTTGATGCATCCATTGGTTGATTTGGTGATGGTGGCCATGGCTTCTAAAATGAGATCTTTTTGACATTCAGTGAACGTGTTGGAGTCAGACCATTCGTAAATCATCGTGTTCAAGGGCCACTTGACCTTTTTGTCTGACACCCCTTGTCTTGTTTGGGGTCGTGTGTCAGGGGTCAAGCTGCATCGTTCTCGCTGAAGACCTGAATATATTTAATTATCTAGTTATTAAATTGGTAATTATTATAAAAATATTATTTAATCACCATTTGACATTGGATAAGGCTGAGGTGGCTGCTCGTCAGAGCAAGAGGCTGGAAGTCCATTAATTTTAATAGCAAAGGTACAAATAAGGACAAAGAAGAGCACGTGACTCATCCTAACTTTTTTTGCTTGAGCAAGTACGGGAACTTTGGACAGTTTTGAAAATAAAACTTGAATTTATAAATGTGACAACATTTTATATAAAATTTTCAAGGTTATTTTTGTTCAATTTCATTCACGTATTTTGCTAATTAATTTGGGTCATTAAAAAAAATAAATGAGTGTGGTAGAAACAGATGATGAATAAACAGAAAAGGTATATAATTTACAATGTTTGCAAAAAACTACAAAGTTTTTGGGAAAGGAAAAATTGGGCAATGTTTTCAATGATGATTAGATAGATATGGGAAACATTGCGCAATATTTCCATTATTTAGAAATATGCACATTTGTGTTAATAATTTGGATTGAATAATATTTATGATATTAATTTTGACATTTTTGTATGTAATAAATAAAATATTTTTTGAAAGAGTTGTGGTTTTTTAAAATAAATTATTGTGGGCTTTAATTATAATTAAAAATGGGAAAATTGGCTTTATTATTAGTTTTTTCATTTAAATAAATTTTATATGACGTAGAAAAAATTAAAATAAAATAAAATATTTTTATTATCAAGTTTGTCATTTAAATGTTAGTTTCAATGACCAGAAGTATCTGTTATATTTACTAAAGTCAACAGAATTAATTAGTCAGGATTTATTCATGGACTTTTTAGCACTGCTTGGTTCCAGTAACGGAGTTTATCTCCACGGGCACTCATGAACATGTTCAATATGGAAAGTTTTGAGCGCCACTTTTTAACACTCTCAATGTGCAACATGCAAAAAGTTTTTGCATGTAAAATACATACATGTCCAGATAATTTTGCCCAAAAAGGGTCAAACACCCCCCCCCTAATCGCCAACTCCCCCCAGCACTTACATTTAGCATTAGTTTATTTTTTCAGGTCCTCAGGTCCATTTAAGAATTTCATCCAAAAGAAATTTGTTACCCGATTGGAGGATTTGTAAAATAATAAAATAATGACAAATGTTTTGAAATTCCCCCACAACAATGACAAATAATGGAGAGAGGAGGAGTGTAAATGGAATCATAAATAAATAATTGACAAGGGAAACTAAAATTAGCTTCACTTTACAACTAACGACCCAAACAATTCTTGACAATTAATTCCAACTAGTTGACTCGGTCAATTCATCACCACTTTCTTGAAAGAATGAGGCTGGCCAGTGTCATGTTGGTCACCTTGACCTCCTGCCTCATCTCCCGGGGTACTCAACTCTACAAACTAAAAACTTGGAGTCAAGAGTTTTATTGAATATTTCAATTAATTTTTGTAGTTATTGGAAAGGGAAGCACGCGCGTAATTGGGGGGAGTGAGGCCACGCCCAATGAATTCCCTTCCATTATTGGCCTTGGAAACAGGGGGATTCGCTGTGGACGGACGCTGGTGGACAAGTCATGGATTGTGACCGGAGCTCATTGTCTCGATGAATTGCAAATCGAGTTGCCAGGTAACGCTGTCAAGGCGGGAGATGAACCGAGGTACCTGCGTGCACTGGCTGGAGCTCACAACCACACCAAGAATGAGACCAACCAACAAATTCGCCGTTTCCTAGTTCTCCCCAATAAGACCATCTGGGGTCATCCAAAATGGAGGTACTGACCCCTGGAATTGACCTGTGCATTTTTTATTTAATTTTCGTGTTCAGCATTGTACGGGAAGTTCTCAACGACATTGCTCTCATTAAAGTGGACCCACCATTTGAACTGAATGACAAGGTGGCCAATGTCAAACTCCCGTCCCCAGACTACAGGGCCTCAAGTACCCCCCATGTACAACAATAAAGTCCACCCACTTTTTCATTATTTTTTTTTGGTTTGATAGAAAAGTTGAAACTGGCGGGATGGGGGAAAATTATACCGGGCTGGGATGAAATCAGACCGGACGTTCTGCAGAAGTTGGACTACAATGTGGTGGATGATTTGTATTTTCAAAATGCCTGGCTCAACAATTTCCCGAGCTATCCAATCTTCCAGACCCATCTCTGCATCTCCACCTTCAATTCAAGTGCTTCCGGTTCTGAAGGAGACTCAGGTCAGTCAGAGTCAGGTCAAGAGCATTGACCCAGTGAGAACTGGAGAGACCAGGCCACTAAAATTTGTTCTTGGTGTAACCAGGTGGGCCATTGTACGACCTCTCAGGACAAGAACAAATCCTGGCGGGCATCGTTTCCTTTGGTGACGAGCACTGTTCCGCGCAGCATCTACCCGCTGCTTTTACCGAAGTTGCTTATTATGTTGACTGGATCAGGGCTATTATACGAGAAAATTCGGGGACAGGTAAACCTTTACATCCACCGTGAAAATCGGACCTGTAATTCATTAATCTCAATTTTTGTGGTTCAAATCTCAGCGCCAATACATAAGGTGGGTGTGCGCATGTCACATGACATTGGAAGGTCAATTTGTGACCAACGACATCAATTCATAGACACCAAAGGGACACTACAGGAGCCAATTAAAAAGAACCCATTCCCTCAGCCCCCCAATCCTCAATGGATTCAAGTGACCTCTTGCGGTGAGTTTTATTTTAAATTAAAATATACTGTGATTATTGATGACTATTTTAATTAAATTTATTTTAATGGAAGGAGCGGGAGCAAAATGTTTCAAAAAGCAAGAAGGCTCAACGACGAGCCTTGAAGATGGATGGCCTCAAGAATTAATCCAAAGTAAATTATTTTTGATGGTCAAATTAGAAGTTTAACGGCTTGTGTAAAAGCATTTAATTTTATTGGTCAGATGACCACGCGAGAATAATTGGAGGGCAAAATGCCACACCCCACAGCCATCCCTCAATCGTCGCCATTGTCAGGCATGGCGGCAAAGCTCCAGAGATATGGTTACAACTGGTCATTACAATTCATTGCGGTGGGACGATAATTGACCCCGAGTGGGTCACGGCGGCCAATTGTGTCTGCATGCTGACTGATAAACCCCAGCTCCTCTACAAATTTTTTGTTCTCGCTGGCCGCCATGACATGAATGTAACTCAGGAACCCTTGACAGAGCAACGGGTGAGCATCACTCAAATAATTTGCCACCCTCAATTTGTCCACTATAAACAGAGCAACGGAATCTAGTAAGTCCATTGTCATGACCTCCTTGACCCCACACCATAAAGCAAATTAATTATTGTTTTGAATGACCAGCTACACGGAACCGGAGAATGACATTGCCTTGCAGAATCAGCCCTTCGTTCACCTTCAACCAATTTGTAGGGTGGGCGGAAATCCCTTCACGTGACACGGCGACAAAAGGCAAGAGCAATCGAGAGTTCTAATTTCGAGGGAATGAAATTTTAATGAATTTGTCTCTTTTTGGGTGAAATGCAGGGTCCCCACAAATTGTTGGGTGGGGACGTCTTTGGCCTGTGGAAAATGACATAATTTTTAGCCCTTGGTATAACAGATTTTTGCAAGAGGCGACGTTCAATGTGGTGGACAATGGCCAGTGTGGGAACCAAATTGAGGTCACCCTCCTGCCCTCTCATTTCTGTGCCAAAGGAAGGGACGAGCAAGACACGTGCACCGGAGACAGCGGGGTGCCCCTGTACCAAATAAAAAATGGTCGACATGTCATTCATGGGGTCATGTCATACGGGAGAGGGTGCAGGGGAAATTATCCGACTGTCTTCACTAAAGTCTCCCACTTTACCAATTGGATTCATCAACATTTAAAATCCTAATTAACGTCGCATTTGAAGTTTTTTTCAAGAAATCTCAGCAGCAGCTTTTTCAAAGAAAACTTTCACACTACATAGATGTCAAAAAAGATAGTCGTCAATGCATGGATCCTATTGGAAATTGAGCCCTCATGCATGCACGCCAAAAAATTAAAATTAGTCACGTTGATGGAATTTGATGCCCTTATTTTATTTTAAAAATAAAAATTCCTTGACTGTGAAATGATTTAAGTGGATTTAAAAATGTCCTCTTCATGTTGAGGATAGTTTAATAATTAAATTAAACGAATTTTGACATTTCATGTTGTAGACTATGTAGCCATTCAACTTACGGAAATTTTAATTTCTTTAATTGCTGGTTAATTAATTTGTTAAATTGTATCAATGTAATGTTTTTAATTAAATTATTGTCGTTTAATTTTAGTAGCACTGGCTTTTCCTCCAAATAATTTAGAAAATATTTTTAAAATAATTAATTTAAATATCCACAAAAATGTAAATAGTGTAATTAAGAGGGATGCAATGACATCAAGAGAATGGTACTGAAAAAAATTTAAATGACGCGCCGCACTCTGCATGTGATAAGCCCCCTTGTGACGCATGACATACTCTGACCAAAATATCGCTCGCTCTAGTGCCGTCTCACTCTGGTCTCTTAACAAAGTTGACAGTTCTTTGGCTCGTTTAGGAAACCTGAAATTCCCATCAATTTTAAATTTCCGTGCTAAAAGCAAGGCGAAGGCGTCATATTTTAAATTAACTTGCTCACCGATCCTCGTTCAATATTCGATGAATTGTTTTACTTAAAGATTCTTCCGTTAATTCAAGGATTTCTAAAGCCAGAGCATTACCCGTATTCTGAGCTTGTTTCATGTTCAAATCTTGATCTGCAAAAAGCGGGAGTCCAACCTTAAAAAAATGATAAAATTAAAAATTAAATTTTTTGCATCAATTTTAATGAACAATTAAGATACCAAGGGAACTCCATGATAAGCCGCCTCCTGAGTACTGAGCAGACCCCCATGAGTTATAAAAATTTTAATATCTTTATGAGCCAAAATATCTTGTTGAGGCGCCCATTTCAAAAGTTTGACATTTTCAGGTAAATCCTCCATCACTCCCGTCTCCCATTTCCATAAAATTCGATGATTTTTCAATGTTGCAAAAACATTTCGAAATACTTTGCGAACTTTTTCGGGCATTGCGTCCGCTTTTACTATTGACCCCAAACTAAAGTAAATGAAGCCATCCTTGGCCTTTCCAATAAAATCTTGAATGTCCTACCAAATTAAAATTTTAATTAATTTTAATCAATTTAATTTAATTTAAAATCTACCTGAGGCAAAGGCTTTGTTTGCACATTGCAATGCATCCCGCCCACCTAAAAACAAAAAAATCCATCTTAAATACATTTTTCGAAAAATTTAAAATTTACCATTAACCTCGATGACATTAGGTAGAGTCGGTCGAGGGTAGGTCAAAGTGAAGTGACTATTTGACAAAACAGCACTGGCATTAACGGCGAGTGAAGCCAGGTCAGGTGTGTCTTGACCCAAATGTGTCCTGTAAATTTTTTCCAATTCTCTCATCCAAAACAAGTCGGTGTAAATCTCTATTCCGGAAGTAGACAATAAATTCTTCATCCTCTCCAAAAATGACATCCGGTCTGTATAAGGCATCGTGAAGCCTGGAACGAAGGAGGGTGGGAGTCGATTTCCTGTTCAATATTCAAAATTTAGCGGGCCGTCCAAATTACAAAAAAATAAAAATTAATTACCCAAAGCCCAAGACACGTGAGCTGGCAGGGCCATTGTAGACACGATAATAAAAGGCGCGCCAACTTTAAAAGGAATGGGGTACATACACTCATTCCAAAAAGCGTTCAGGTAAATTAAATCCCATTTAAGTTTTAACAATTCCATAAATTCTTTATTTGTATAAACTTGTTCACAACCCGTTTTGATCTTGATAAAGATTTTCTCAATAAAACCCCTTGACCCCTCCACCCGTGTTTTGAGGGGGTCGTTGAAGTCAGTCATTTGGGTGGCGAAATCGGTGGGATTTAATTCCCGCACATTTTTTTGGGGTTTGGCAGGATAAGGGGAGACCACTGTCACGTGATGGTGAAGGGCCATGGATGTGATGAGGGGTTCAAACACATTTCGGTGACTTTTTGAGGCCAATGGCAACAAAAATAAAATGTTTTTATTAGCTGAGACTACGGTGGTGGATTTTGTGTGTGCAATTAGTGCACAAATTAATAAATATTTAATTAACTCCATTTTTAAATTTTTACAGTAATTTTTCCATGGGAGACAAAGTAGCAAATTGTTTAAAGTGTCAGCGAGTCAGCGTCCCTTTGGTTCTTTTGCAAGCCCATAGCTGGCTGATAAAATTTAATCTGGAGTCGGAGTCACGAGATGAGATTAAAAGTACTACTGAATGCTCAACTTTGTTACATAAATAATAACAATTAAATTATTTATCTCTTTAAAATTATTTACAAAGGAAACAAAGTGGGAGAAATAATTTTGAATTATTAAAAAAGCCAGTGCGGCCACTTGAGTACGATAATGCATGAAATGTTATGTAAGACGAAGAGTACAGACCCTCAAGGTTAAATCACAATTAAAATAATTAAAGCTAGTTGGCTGAATTTGGACTTGTTCTTATACTCTGCCAAGGACATTGTTCAAGGATTTGTAAAAAAAATGCTTTGAGTCCCAAAAAAATGAAGAAAATTGTGACGTCACTTAATAATTAAAGTACCTAGTTTAAATTACAACTAAATGAAGCAAAGAAAAATGTTACCTTCTTCATTTCCAATTTTGAAAATAAACTTGCAAACTTTATGGCGTTGACCTTTAAGATATGTGTGTACAAGTGGAAGCAATTTTAATTCAGGAAAAAATGACAAGCACATGAAAAGAAACAAGGTCAACTTGAACATCAATATTTAACATTAACGGAGTTCATGTCAATTTTTTTAAATATGTATAATTAAGTTACTTAATAGTATTTAAAATAAAATTTTAAAATAAATGATATAATACACAATAATAATTATTGTTCAAGACTACAAAACTATTCTAAAAAAATGTCCTTTCACGGTGTGAAATTCACGCCCTACAGGTAAAAGCCTCAAAATTCATGAAAAATATTGACAGGCCAAGTACTATAAAGCAAGGACTTCTGAAACAAAGGTCAAAATTCCTCCCATTAGAACTGAGAATTGGCTTCTGTTTTCTCAACTTTGTGATTGAGGGAATTTGGCGGTATTTTTCAAAATGTTGGGCTCATGCTCAATGTCATTGCTCATTTGCCGGGTAAATTTTTAAAATAGTTTTCTAGCATTCTAGCATTTTGTCATGTGAATTTTAATTTTAATCATGCCAATATTATATTGACAATAAAATTAAACTTAACACAATTTGAAAAAAAGTTGAAATTTTTTTTGGGGGTTGAATGAATTCTATTGTCATATTTTAAATGAAGTAAAACTTGTGTAGTGTTATTATGGCTTTATTTGTGAGTTTTAATAAAATTTTACCGTGTACACAACTTAAATAGGGTTCTTTGGACATAATTATTTGCTTTATTATCTTCTGCATGAAAAAAAACGTTTATTTATTCAAAGAAAGGGCGCCTAAAGTGTTGTTCGTTGAAATTCTTTAGATATTTCTTTTTTTAAAAGAAAGAAAATTGGCGGGTCATTTTGAATTCACAGAACAAAAAGTTGAATTTTTCATGTAATTTTGAATTGTTTCATAGTTTTAGCGCTCATTTCATCATTCACTAGCAGGCATGAGCATTTACTTGAGACTTTGGAGAGAGTGGTCACGTGTTTCTGTGGCACAAACATCAATAAATTTAAATTAAATTGCGAATATAAAACACAGTTAAACTGTTCTCATAATGCTATTCATCACTTTCATGACCTTGACATTTTTTTAAACAAAGGTCAACGTTGTTAAAAATTCTGAAATAAGATTCAGTTCCAAAAATTTCATGATTGATTTGACCTCAATTATCAATGGAGTCAACACTAGGGGTTGTTTCCTTCACTGGGTTAATTTTGACAACATTCTAAACTACCCGAGTCAATCTCAATTACCAAAATGGCCTTTTGTGTCCACATTTGAATAGACATACAAATACACGAATGACTAAAAAACATTTTAAAAAGATTCTTGTCACGAGCTTAAAAAATAATAAATGTTACGTCATCATGTATCATCTCATTGAAAATTTTTTAAGGACAATTAAAATTCCCTCAAAAACTGAAAATTTAGCTTTCGTGGTTGGTTAAATCCTACAGTGAGAATATTTTGGGTGGTAAAGACAACCACCCCAAGGAATTTATTTTGGTTTCACTCAGCATGCCCATGCGCAGCACCACTAATCATAATTTGACAACCACCAAGTTGATTAAAATTTTACAAAATGGTGAAAATTCACAAATCTATTCCCCAATATTCTTCCTCACTATTTAAAATGGCACTGGAGCTACTGAAGAAGAGAAATTTCAAATCATGGCTATTGGCGCGTTTATTTGTCAGACTTGTTCAATTTCAAATACTGGCGCCTTCCTTCCCTTTCATTTCAGTTGTGGATTTAAGGTTAATGACACAAAATTTAATTTAAACCATGATTGCTATTCAATCATGACGAGTTGTTATGACAACGCTACCCAAGGAGGAAAAAATCCTGGATGGATTCCACAAGATGGCTTTACAGCCCACACTATGGAAATATTTTTTAACTCAAATGGGTCACCTTTTGATTTAAAAAATCCCGCCAATTTAGAAAATACAATTGATTCTTTTATTCTATCAGCTCTTAACACATCAACAAAATTATCCATTGATTCAAAAAACGCAGAGAATCTTTGTTGGATTTGGAGTACTTTTGGTGAAATTTTATTGAAGGATTTGGGTTTGAATTTAAAGCGCCAATTTTACCAAACAGGCTACACACCCCATTATAAATTTATTACGAGTACCGGAATTTATCAATTCAAGTCATCTCTTGATAAATTTCTCATGCCCTTTGACCTTTTTGTCTGGGTCATTGTCCTGGGTTTTATGGTCACAATTTCATTTCTCTCAGCCCTGTCATTATCGTTTTTGTCATCTTTCAAACTCAACTCATTTTGCTTGATATTCCATGCCACTTTTATTAAAATGGAGGCTAGTTTGATTGACCAATACTACACAATTGGCTCAAAGTCAAGGTCAGGTCATGTGTCACTTAGGGTCAAAACGTCACTATGGACGATATGGCTTTTACTGGCATTTTTCTTGGTCAATTTTTACAAAGGATTTTTTGTCGCCGAATCAATTCAGTCTTATCCCTTCATCACAGATTGGGAATATTTTGGTGATTTTTTGAAAAATTCTAATCAAGAAGTCAGGCTTTATTTTGCTATGAGAAATTCGTCATGCGCACAACTTGAAGAACATTTTATTAGTGTCCACCCATGGTCACACTGTCAAGAAATTTCCGCTTATGACTTGCCAGAGTGCGCAATCATGCCCACAATGAGAATGAATTTTATGTATTTTGAGCAAGAGCAATGCAATTTTGAAAATCATCTCAATAATGAAAATCCTGCTTGCGCAGACGCAATTGAATTCAAGAAAATAGTTGATAAATTTATATCGGCTTGGGGAATATGCCATCCTTCCCTACAAGATTTCGCTAAAGGTTATTTAAGGACAAATGAATTTGCAATACTTACTCTTGAAAAAGATTTTGATTATCATTGGAATGAATTTCAAAAGGCTATGAGTCAATAAAATAAAATTGAGGTCAAATTTGCCCATGGGCATGTCAATGACTCTTTTTTGAAACGAGCAAGGGGTTATTATTTCAATACACTGAGGGACAAAAAAGATGATTTTTTGGTCGTGGGGAGAATGGCAGTCATTTTAAGTTTCGGTTTATTTGGAATTTGGGAAGAGTGGGATGAAATTGTGTTTGGCCCGCTAGAAAAGAAAACCGCGCGGCGGGAAATGTCAAATGAAGGGAATGGTGAAATCAGGGCTATCTCACTTCAAGGGTCTGATTTTTATTTAATTTTTTATATGTTCCTGGCAGCTATTGGCTTCTCTTTTCTGAAATTTGTGATTGAGGGAATTTGGCGGTATTTTTCAAAATGTTGGGCTCAATGTCATGAATTTGAATTGCCATCAATTTCAAATTTTGGCTCATTGGTGTCGACAGTGAATCAGTGAATATTTCTGTGTATTTTTTAAATGAATTTTTATCATTTATATGCCAAGAAAAAAAATTAAAATTTTAATTTTCACAATTTATATTAAAATGAATTAATTTCAAATAAATCACACAAAAAATAAATTCTTAAAGAAAAAATATTCTCCTACATGTCCATAGAATTGTTCTTGAGCCACTCAATAGAATTCTTGACATTGATTCGTCCTTGACCCACATAAAAATTTGGGAACTGATCAGCTGTTCTCCCTCCACACTCCTGTTCCTTCAATTTTCTACTTGCCTTGGTATGCTCAGCGCCATTTTGAAGTGCTGAGCGCGCCTGCTCAACTGTCAATTGGCCCCCATTGGCATTCATGAGCAATGCAATGGCTCCTTTTATTGAAAAATTACAAAATAAATGAACATTTTGAACAATTTTTCTCCATTTTGAAAAAAGTCCCCGCGCCTCGCGCCCTGGGCCTTGCCTTCTTAAAATATAAATTCAGTCGGGGACTTAATATCAAATGTGATCCCCACTAAAAGGATCAAATTTGATCTCTTCAGCTGACAACACTGCCTGTCACAACACTGCCTTGTGCGGCACTCTGTGCAACTCTCCCAGGGGATCAAATTTGAGAGTAAGTCCCCGACTGAAAAATTAAAAATTAATTGACCTGCAGCATGTGGGGCAGCCATGCTACTCCCAGTTTTTGAAACCAATTTGGTATTGTCATTATGAGCAGCTGACATGATGGAAGTCCCTGGTGCTGCAATATCCGGTTTTTGTGTGGCATCCTTCCTCGTCCCAGGGCCATTGCTACTACTCCCAGGCGGCGTTTGAACAAATGGCTCGTCATTTTTGTCAACATTGGCCACTGCAATCACTTTTGGATTATCTCCTGGAGATGACAGGGTTGAGCATAATGGCCCTGAAATAATCATCATTAGGTCGTCAATTCAATTTATTTTAGCTAAATGTTTTGTAAATTATAATTATTTTGAATTTCACAAAAGTCGACCTTCGACCTTTCATATATCGTACCACGATTTCCATTAGAAAATACAGGAATAAGACCCGCGGCACGCCAAGCATTTACAATAGGGTCATGTCCTGTATTACCCCCAGGCGCACCCCAACTATTGGAGACAATATGGGGTGCTTTACAATCCCCTGCATCGCCTGAAGGGCATAAAGCCCATTGGGCACACTGGGTAATTTTTGTCATTTCGTTTTTGGCATTCATTGTCCTACATGCGCTCCATTTGGCTCCAGGTGCCACCCCAACATTATTGCTTCCTGCCTAAATAAAGAAATGTCAATAATTATTATTAAAAAGCGCTTTTAATTTATAACGTCAGGGGAGTCACGAGGTACTTTTTGACCCCCCCCCCCCTCTTTCCGCACCCCAATACACCAGGTGTATTACACCTCCCTCCTCTTTTTCAGAATGTTTAATATAAAATGAAAATATTTTTATAAAAACTGAGATGGTGTAAATGAATGAGTCGGCAAATGTTCAATATTGTTTTTGAGCAATAAATTGTAAATTGAATTGGTGATCTGAAATCAAAATGACCTATTTGCTATATTTTAAGCATAGCAAATAGGCCGTTTCGCTTCAAGTTGTAGTTTGCACCATTTATCAAATTATAATTGATGGTAAAAATGAACTGAAAAAAAATTGCAAACCACAATTCCAGCACAATGTGTCCCATGACCATGACCATCCCAAGGATCCGTGGTCTTGCCATCAGGGTCAAACCAGCCAAAATTATCATTGCCAATATAAGTGTCCTTTAGTGTATCATGTTGACCATTGACACCAGAGTCAATAATTGTCACAATAATCCCTTCACCTTTATTCCCACTCTCCCAAACAGCAGGGGCATCAATTTTGGCCACGCCCCATTGAACTTGATCTTGACCCACTCGTGTCCCATTTAATGGGACTGTGTAGTCAATAAAATGGTCAACAGGGAGGGGCTTGACTTCATGGACTGAGAGGACGTCATCCCGTCTTTTGAGTTGGGCCAAAAGAGCAGGTGGGGGATTGGTCAGTTGGATTTCATTGGTGATCCAGAGGGACTCAATGGTGTAGACAGGGGACGCTTGGGATTGGCCGAGAGTTTTTTGGTGGGTGGACAAAAAATTCCATAAGTCGGCTTGGGTCGTGGCAGCATGATTTTGTAAAGCCTGGGCTACACTATTAGCCCTCTGGTGATGGGGTTGGGTGAGAAATGCCCGGGTTTGGAAGGTGTCGAGGATTTTGGCGGGACGTTCTCGAAGGATCACGCTGAAAGTTTTTTCACTGGCCTGGGTGTAGGCGAGGGTAAGGGCGAGGAATAGCAAAAAAATGAGAAACCTCATTTTTGAAATATTAGAAGAGTGAATAAGTGAATGAAGAATGTGAAAATTGTGAAAAAAAAATTTCTTTTTATAGGAATTTTAATCGCTATTTTTTATTGAGACTACTAATTGGCAATAAAATTGGTGAGAGATATTTTTTTATTTAAAAAATTAACTTTAATTTTTGTGGTGGGGCTAGTTAACTGTCAGTTTACTAAATTGGGTCACTAATTCTACAAGAAATTTCACATTGCACATTCACCTCTAAAAATTGTCTGTATTTAAGAGATGATTAAATTGTGACTATAATTTTTGTAATTAATTTTTATTTATTAAAAAGTAAGTTGTTTTGAATAACTTTAAATATTTTTTTTGACAAGGTGAAATTAATTTTCAATTTTATACCATAAATATTTATTAATTTTACTCAATTTGAAAATTGCAATTTATAAGCATTGTAAAATTGTTGAAAAAATGGTGTTGATTTTAATGATCCAAGTTTTTCAATTTAAATTAAGTTGGTCATTTCAAGTTTTAAATTTTTTTAAAAATAATGATTTAACCAACTGGCGCAGAAAATGTACTCTGGTCGGGTGTGAGAAGCTGGAGCTGGGACCTGAAAAAATTGACATGTACAATAAATAAATTAACTTTGCTGACTCTAGATGCCAAAATATGATGATTGCGAATTGCATCAAAATTTTGCCCGAATCTCAAGATGGTCTATCGCAAGTCGCGACGGATAGTTACGACCAGTGAACTTTCTTCCACACAGCGGTCCTAATTGTAAATTCATCAAAAAATCTCAATTTTTTATTGAATTTTTATTAAGCTTACTACAAAATGCATAAAATATTCCACCAAATTCGTCATTAAAATTTATTTTCATGCATTTTTTCTTCAGGGTATGAAAATTACAGTTATAGTAATATGTGTTGTGATATATATTACAGTTGGTAATATTTAATGTCAATAAATTTAATGCGTCGCTTTAAATTCGTAATTATAACTTTACATAGCTTCCTATTTATTCTTTTCAAAATTTTAACTAGACAATTTTGTGTGTGTACATTCTTCTTTTTTAACAAAAAGTATTTAAAAAAATCACAATACAAAATTGTTCATTACAATGACACTTCCTAATGTTTCTAGTCCGTTAAATTAATGGAGACATTAAAATTGTGTTTAAATTGTGTTTGGTTAAAATTGACATTATTGTCTACTTCATTTTTCAAGTTTTTAATGACCAGCTGTACAATTTACAATTTAATATTATTTTTATGAGGAAACTTTTCATAATAGAAATAATTTTTTATTGGCTGGATTACATTGAAAGCCATTTAAAAATGTGCAGTTTGTTATGGGCAAGTTATTTCAATTGAATTTTTAATTTTTATATTTATTTGAAAATTTTTAAACACAAATAAACTTAATGGACAAATTGGGAAGCGGTATTTTTGTAATGGGCCACACTCACGCCATGTAATTTAAATGGAGTCTATAAGAGGATGTAAGTTTAATTGTTTAAATCTCAAATGCATTTCATCTTGTACCCAAATTCTGGTTTACAGCCAATCAACATAATTTTTATTTAATTATTGATTTAATTTCCAATTAAATTGATTGTCTCTAGTGGACCATCATGGGAGCAGAACAGAGTCAGCCAGGGTGCATATCTAATTTAATTATTTTAATTAAAATGTTTTTAAATATTTAAATGACAATTATTTAATGACTATTTTACAGACCAAATGACAGGGACAGGAATGTCGTCAGTTTTTTCATCAATTCCGTCAAATATGATGGTTAGAAATATTAAAATTTAATTAATTTTTCAAATTAATCACTAATATATAATTGACAATGAAAGTGTCCATGGAAAATGAGAGTCATATTGGCCCCGAGTCACTCTTAGTTGACTTTATTCGAGATCGAGCTTGTCTCAAGGGAACTAAATTCATGTGTCGTGAAGGTACCATTTTTAAGAATCTTACAATAATTATCCCAATTAAAAATTTTAATTATTATTAATTTGATTCAGGTGGATGTGGAGCCTGCATTGTAATTTCGTAAATAATTCTTGTTCAATTCAAATTTTCCTCATTTGTCACTACAAAATATGTATATGCCTCAGGTCACTGTCACAACCATGAACCCTTCATCTGGACTCCCAATGATTCGTGGTGTCAATTCAGTAAGTTTAACTTTTGACCTCTCGCTGACCCTTAATTAATTTTAATTAACAGTGTCTCGTCCCTGTCTTTGCCTGTGACGGATGGGACATCAAAACGGTGGAGCATGTCGGCAGAGCTGGCGCGGGAGGTCAATTGCATCCAATTCAACAGCGCATGGTCGATTTTAGCGCCAGTCAATGCGGTTATTGCACTTCGGGATGGGTCATGAATATGTACAGTCTCATTGAGGGCAAAAAATCTATGCTGGCCAAAGACATTGAGGACTCTATGGACGCCAATATTTGCCGGTAAAATTTGAAATTCACTTCAAAATTTCACGTTAATCAAGTCCCGCCATTTTAGGTGTACCGGCTACCGCCCCATTCTCGACGCCATGAAGTCCCTCGCTATGGACGCTTCAGAAGAACTTAAACGGAAATGTGGAGACTTTAATTCTGTAACTAATTATTATTACCAAAATTAATTATATAAGTTATTAATCAATTAATTTACTTAGAATTGCTCCAGAGCATGCGCAGATCAAAAGAAGGAAATCATTTTCGAGACGGGAGCACAAGAAATTGTATCGAGGCAAGAATATCTCGATTTGAGGCCCCTCCACTTGACCTTCAAGTCAGGTCAGCAGTGGGTCAAAGCGACTAATTTGGAAACTCTTTTCATGGCAATTGATCGATTCCAATCCACTGGACTCAATTATCGCTTTGTGGCGGGAAACACTGCAAAAGGTACATTTTTGTAATTAATTTAGCAAATATTTCAAAATTTTGAATCATTTTTTTTGAAAAGGAGTCTACAAAATTGAGAAACCGTACAAGGCGTTCATTGAAATTAATTGCGTCCCTCAATTAAAAAGAGAAACCGTGGACCCTTCACTGTTCGCGCTAGGAGGGGGAGTGACACTAAATGATGCGATTGAATGCCTCAAAAAGGCGGGAGCAATGGCGGAATATAATTATTGCAATGAAATTCACAAACATTGGAAAAGAGTTGCCAACAATGCAGTGCGCCACTGCGCAACTTTGGCGGGGAATTTGATGACGAAACACGTGTACAAAGAATTTCCATCAGATATTTTTACTGTTTTGGAAGCTATAGGAGCTAATTTAATTATTGGTAATTTAAATAATTAGTCAAAATTAAACTGTAAATTAATTTTAAATTAATTTGCAGCATCCAATGCAACAATGAGAGAAATGAAAACAATGGAAGAATTTATTAGATTAAATATGATGGGTAAAATCATCCTTGAAATTCAGTTCCCAAAATTGAGGAACCACATTTTTCGAAGTTTTAAGGTAATCACAATTAAAATAATTTCATTTAGTTGGGTTTAATACAAATATTTAATTCAAGATTTCCCGCCGTTTCCAAAATGCTCATGCTTATGTCAATGCCGGTTTCTTATTCCAAGTCGACGGCGAATTTAAAGTTAACGCCAAGCCCCGCATCGTCTTTGGTGGAATTTCGCCAAATTTCGTAATTAATTAAAATTTTAACTAACAAATTAAAGTTCAGAATTCCCACCAAATTATTTTAATTTAATTTTTGAAGATCCACGCAACAGCCACAGAAACTTTCTTTGTGGGCAAGTCCCTCTCTTCTGACCAGGACATTCAAGGAGCCATGTCAATCTTGGACAAAGAGGTCACACCGGAAGTAAAGCCACTCGATGCGCAACCCGCCTATCTCAAAAGTCTTGGGCAGTCCCTTCTTTATAAAGTACCTTTTCATTTTTTTGGCGCCATCGAAACTCCATTGATAAAATTTTGGTTTAGTTCATTCTGGGCGTTCTGGGTGACAAAGCAAAGGTCAATTTGAGGTCAGGAGGGAGTGAAATAGTTCGCGGGGTCAGTTACGGTAAGCATACGTACGATACCGATAAAACTGAATGGCCTATTTACCAGCCCGTAACCAAAATCGAAGCTCCAATTCAATGTGCCGGGGAAGCAGAGTACACCGCGGACATTGTCGCAGGTTTTAACGAACTCTCAGCAGCTTTTGTTTTAACCAAAGTCGCCAATGCGCAACTGGCTAGTGTTGATCCTACAGAAGCATTGGTAAATAAACATAGCAAAATTAGCGCAAATTTTAAATTTTATTTAATATCTAGCAAGTTCCCGGCGTGGTGTCTTACGTCGACGCAAAGGACATTCCCGGAGAAAATAATTACATGACCACTCACGCCTTGCCTCTGGAGCAAGTGGACGTGGTACGTTTATTTCTACACGGCAATATTTTTTGAATAACAAAATTAATTGTTTAGATATTCGTCGTCGACAAAATTGAATTTGCGGGACAACCAATTGGAATAATTGTAGCAGAAACACGTGACATTGCCCTCAAAGCAGCGGCCTTAGTCAAAATAAAATATTCAAATGTACAACAGCCAATTCTTGACATTCCAACGGCCCTTGAAAAAGCCCGCCGAGAGGGTAAATTAGACCAATGTACTGTCAAAGAAATTAAAAGTGAAAGAGCGCTACATTTGAGTGGTACGCATAAAATAAGCGGGGAATTTCAAGTCGGGAGTCAATACCACTTTCCCATGGAACCACAAGTGGTTATTTGTACCCCACGTGACGACGGAATGGACGTCCAGGCTTCGTCGCAGTGGGTGGTACAAATGCAAAACTCTGTCGCGGATTGTCTGGCTATTCCTGCTAATTCGTAAATTAATTTAAATGTAAATTAAAAATTTACGATTTTTAATTAAATTAAATTTTTAGGGTCAATGTTGAGTGCAGGCGAGTTGGTGGGGCTTTTGGTGCCAAATTAGGGCGCTCAAGTTTAGTGGCAACGGCATGCGCTGTAGCAGCTAATAAATTGCGACGCCCTGTTCGCTTTGTGGTTGACATTGAATGCATGATGTCAGCTTTGGGAAAGCGCCATCCCTATTTATTTAAATATGACGTGAGAATTAATTTCAATTCATTTTTGGCGCTATATTTAAACACGTGACATTTAGGTAGAGTTTGATGACATTGGTAAAATAACCAATCTCAATGCTCCCTTTTATGAAAATCTTGGCGCTACCAGAAACGAGCCTACCAGCATCGCAGCCTTGCTTTGTATACAAAGGTAAATTTCTTAATTACAATTAAAGAGGTCACTCATCTTTATTTTAATTTAGTTGCTACGCCGCGCACAATTGGCAAGTAACATCCGGTCAGGTGAACACTAACATGGCGCCTAATACTTACGTTCGCGCACCAGGTATTGACAAGCAACAAAAAATGAAGTAAATAAAATGAATTTAATTGTTAATTAAATAGGGAGCACAGCTGCCATTGGTTGTATTGAATATATAATGGAGCAAATTGCATTCACATTAAAAAAAGATCCAATGGACGTTCGGGTGATTAATTTATCGGAGAAAGGCGACGCCATTTTTTCTGTACCAGGGAAAGTCCTTGAAGAAGACAACAAAATTCCTGCCCTCTTGGAGGACATGGAGACAATAGCTGATATCGAAGAGCGCAAACAGTTTATTGAAAACTTTAATGCTGTAAGATTGAGCACATCAAAGCGCCAATTTTGAATTAATGTCACGAGTTTCTTGTAGAACAATCGATGGAGAAAGAGGGCGTTGACGATAGTCCCAATGAGCTACGCCCTCCATTATTTTTTCTCTGGGTACAACATTCTCATTGCCATCCACCCCAAAGATGGCACTGTCTCTTTGAGTCACAGCGGCATCGAGATGGGTCAAGGTAATTAAAGTTAAAGGTCAAAACAAAATATTAATTTCAAAATGGCGTGTAGGAATCAACACAAAAGTTGTTCAAGTGGTAGCCAAAGAATTGGGCATTTCAATGGATAAAATAAAAGTCAGGCCGACATCAACATTTATTTCACCAGGGGGCGCCATGTCTGCTTCTGGTTCTACTAGTGAGCACATTTGTTATGTAAGTTGACCAAATTTTGAAATGACCTTTGACCTCATTTTAGTGTTTTAAAGGCGGCGTTGAAAGCATGTGAAGAATTGATGGAGCGACTAGAGCCGTGGAGGGAAAAATTGAAGAATCCCACGTGGGAAATTTTGATTGAGGAATGTTACAAAGGGGGCATTGATCTCACGGCTTCTTATAACACGTCGGTCAATGATAAACTGGAGAGTTACGACATCTGGGGACTGACGGCCGGTGAAGTTGAGATTGATGTTCTGACTGGAGAATATAAAGTAAATTTTAATTATAATTAATTATTTTGATCTTGAAAAATACAAAAGTTTAATTTAGATTGTACGTGTTGACCTCATGCACGACACGGGAATACCATTAAGTCCGGAAGTGGATGTTGGTGAGTAATAAAAATTATTTTAATTAATTACTTAATTAATTTTATTGTGGTCAGGTCAAATTGAAGGAGCCTTCGTAATGGGGCTAGGATTGTGGTTAACAGAAAAATTAGAATTTGACAAAAATACTGGAGAACTTTTAACTAATAGAACTTGGGTAAATTATTTTGACTGATTGACCTTTGATCCATTAATGTGACCTCATGTGTGGTGTTTTAGGATTACAAACCGCCAATGGCTAAAGATATTCCCGAGGATTTTCGTGTTACACTGCCACGAAATTCACCAAATTCCAAAGGAGTTCTTCGGTCTAAATGTCAGTTAATTTAATTGTCGTAGATAATTAATTTTTAATTGTTTTGTTTTAAATTAAATACAATAGCAACGGGTGAGTCACCATTGTGCATGGCAGTTGTTGTGTTTTTGGCTATAAAACAAGCCATTGCTGCAGCCAGAGCTGACGCGAGTAACACCGACTGGTTTCCAATGGGTAACTTTAGTTTGTGAATTAAGTTATTATTTTTATTTTTAATTACAATTAACCACTTTGAAATTAAATAATTTCAGCGGCGCCAGCTACAGTAGAAGATATTCAACAACTTTGTCTCACTTCTCCAACTCAGTTCACAACATGAGGGATAAATAATATGAATTTTTTTTAAAAAATATTATTTTAAATGTTATTATTTGTTCAAAATTCTCTTTTCTTGAATGACCTCAACAAAATTTATTTATCATTAAAATTAAAATTTAATTTTGCCAATAATTTGTTACACAAATATTTTGGCTTGTTGGTTGAACATGGGCAACAAATTGTCGAGAATATTTAAGTGGAGAGCAGGCTTCACGACTTTTTTTTAGTGACATTTTTTATCGGGGCATTTAGTGTAGTGATCTCAAAGTTCAAAAAGTATTTTAAAGGCATTTGAATTTGGCATGTACAGGGTGACATGAAATAAATTTTGCAACCTAATTTAATTATATTTACATGATACACTGTGCAATTTTAAGTAACTCAAAAATACTTTCCCCTGACTTTTGTAAGCAATTCTGATTATAATTTCTTGGTACGAAGGCGCTAGAGCTGATCGTGCCAATTGGGGATTTTCTATTTTCTAATTTAAGTTTTGTATTGGAGGAAAGGGTATTTTTGATTAACATAAATGAAGGGATGAGGCCACGTGAAAAAATGTTTTCAAAGCGCATCAAAAACAATGGGCTTCATAAATACTTTGTCACAATATTAACATTAAAATCCATACATGATTATTCTTGGACTAGAGCGCATTAAAAATTGCAGCTACCATTTAGAGGAAATGACTTGATGAGCTTAAAATGTGTTTTGAAAAAATGGATATATTTTCCCCAACTTCAGTATTAAATTAATTATTTCCATGTCTCTCAAGCTTGTCGTTTTTTAATAAATTGTGACAGATTTCATAAACTGTAAATATAACTCTTGAAAAAATTCAAAAAAAAACTTTTGACAGTCTTGTCAACTTGTTGTATGACAAATATTTCGTGTTTTTTTAACAATTATCGATTATTTCTGTTTTGGTGACTCAATTTTGCTTTTTCCCACAAAACAGTCAAGCCTAACTGTCTCTGCTTCATAATGTACTTGTTAATTTATATTAGTTGTTTAATTGTAACAACTGTCACCTCACAATTAAATTTATCTCATTTCATTGACCCCAACCAATCAAATTGTTTCGTCTACATTCAAACTTTCCGCCAATCCCTCCCTCTAGATTTTTCCACGACAAATAATTTGCCCAAGGTCATCAACAACATTTCGGATCCCAACCCTGACCTTTATTACAACACAGAGTCCATTTTGACCTCAGCTGCTAGTAAAAGATTGTTAAAATTTAAGGGGCCATTTATTTTGAAATTAAAACACGCCCCTTGTTACATAGCCATACTTCTTGCATCATCCCCCCAATTTTTTAAATCTCCCTCCTTTGATTCCACACAATTTTCATTCGAGGAAGCCATCGTTGATTCTTTGCAAACATTTAGCATTGTCAAAACTTACCTCTTCATTACCTCAACCGTACCTCACACATTTTCCCCGAGGTCGTCACGTGATCCTGAATATTGTGTGGTTATTAGCGGGAATGATGGGAGCAATTTAAAATATTTGAATTTATATCCCTTCCAGACTCCCGTGTCTTTGATCAACGCTCCAACTTTTTTGTTCTTGTACAAAGAGGTCACAAGGTTACCATTGGTAATGAAAATAGAACAAAGTGTCTTCATTTGTGGTTATTGCCATCCAGAAGATGTCAACTTGTTTCAATTTGAATGCCCCGCGCCATCTTGTCATAAAGAAATGTTTATTTTATTTCAAAATGTGATTGACTATGGCAAAAATATTTTTTGGATCATAGGAAAGATGAATTTTGACCCAAAAATTTCTGGAAAATTTTACGAGTGGCTATTGCACACGGAGTCTAATCAAGTGACCCCGTTTGGAGGTCAATTAGAAAATGGGAATGACCTACCCCAATTTCTTACAGCCCACTGTCTTTTGTCTGCTCTGAACAATAGTTTAAATACAGACAAGATCATTGACCTCAGACTAAATCATGGATACCCTTACAATCATGCCTTGACCTTTTTTCAATATGACCTCACCAAACTTTATGACCGGTCATTGTATCCACTACACAAGGTCGACGTTATTTTAACAAGTCGAAACAAGTCAAACATATTTAAATTTATTACGTCGCACGGCGCATGTCGTGTAAAGTCAGCGAAAATTTATAGCGCGCCATTTGAAAATTTAGTTTGGCTTTCTCTCATAATTTCAATGGCGATCACTTGCTTATTTCTAACTTGCGCTGTCCTACAAAATTTATGGGGTCCGGTCGGGTCACTGACCTCAGCAAAAATATTTCTGTGGGTCTTTGGCGTCCTCTTAGAACAGCCAGAAGAGACCCCGGACATTTGGGGCGTGTTGGTAAAAAAGAGGGCGGTCAATTTGAAAGTGTTTAAATTAATTCTCGCTTCTTGGCTCCTCTCGGGAATAATAATAACAAATGGGTATAGAGGGATGATGAAAACAGAGTACACAACCTGTTCGCCAGAGGCCAAAGGTCAACTGGGTATAAATGAAATTTTGAATTTTTCATTATATGCCGCTCAAATTGACTTCGACTGTCCCCTTTTCGAACCAAATGGGGAAATGGTGATAAAGTCTCGGCATATTTCCGCGAGAAGCATGGGCTGGAATTTATTTCCCGCATTGTCAGTTTACACAAAACACATTGAAGGGTTGAGCTTTTGTGACCACCAGATGGACATTATTGACGACACAAGGAACCTGTGTGACATCCAATGTTTTAATGGCGCCCACACCCAAAGTGAAGAATTCGGCATTTGGGACGAAGAGAAAAAAGGAGACGAAATAATTTGCCGAAATATAACTAGCTGTGACCTCTACATGCGCCACTTGCGTATTTTGGCAAAAGCGAAACCGACCTGCTTGAAAAAATTGGACAGTGTCATTGTCCAAAAGTTGATCCAACCAAAGACAATTTTAGTCACATTGCAAGAAGAATTTGAATACTTTTGGCCAAAGTTCATAAGCTTCATGAAGAGAAACTCGAGGGTCAAGTTTATGACGATAGGGTCAGATTGGGAAATTTCCAAGAGGTCGAAATTGGGAATTAATGAAGCAACAATGGAAAACCCGATTGGCTACATATTCCCACCAACGACATCTATGGATAGAAAATGGCGCGACTTAGGAAAAAATCGATTAAAGATTTTAATTTCTTCTGGAATTTATGGCATGTGGGCTAAATGGGCTAAATTTCGCATGACTTTGGGTCATAATGGGGTGGGTGTGGTGGATGCGGGGGATGAGGAGGAGATCAAATCCCTTGACCTGGACTCAGATGTCTATCTCACATTCGTAATTTTTGTATTGGCAACTGGAGTCTCTTTTACTATTTTCATGGTAGAATTGTTGTGCAAGCTGTGTTTGTATTTAAGTAGAATTATTACAAAATAATTGAAGGCGTTCTCACCGAGAACTTCGCGGCGTTGTCCTGGAATTTTAATTCACGCGCCGTACTTTTAGAACTAATCCCTTCAATATCCCCAATTTTTGACCCGTTTTTGAAGTACTCAAAATTTTCTTTTGTTCCACGAACAACAACAAGAGCTTGAATGACCGTATCCCACAAATTATTAAAGGGAAAAAATTATTATGGCCCCTAAGTTGAATTATTTTGAACCTTAACTGTATATTATTTTGGGCCCTAACCTTTTGAGTCAGAAGTTTTGACCCCTAAAGTAAATCAAAGACTTTGTCAATGGGACATAAACGACTATGATTTCTAGTGGGATGATCCACATAAACAATTTTTCTTTATCCGTTCAGTCATTTTGGTCGCAATTAGTGCCCGGGCTACATCGGCCATCAGTTTTAACCGGTTTTTAGCTAACCTGATTGAAATAATCCCATCCCACAAATGTGTCATCCCATTCAGATGAGTCTACTTCTATCCCAGGGAAGTGATCTTTGACATTGGTTAATTAGTTGCACTGAACGGAAGGGTCACTGCCATTTTAAGGGACTTTAAAAATTTTGGGAAGGTGAAACGTCGGAAGGTGAAATGACGGAAAGTGAAACGTGTCGAAGGTGAAATGTCGGAAGGTGAAATGGAAAAGGCAGAGACGCGACGACGAGTGGGGGGGAAGGCGGACGGCGCCCGGGCCGGGCCACGGCAAATTTTTGGCGAAAAGTTTTGAAAAATTAAATTAAATGAATCAAAATTTCACTTCCATATTTAAATAGTTTCAATTGCTTCAGTCCGTTTATAATTTTTTGTACTACACGCATGTGCATTGTACACAAAGATGAGCACAATAGTAAAAATTATTTATGATGTATTATATGTAGGTACATATAATAAATCATGGTGCTAATGTAAATTAAACTGATTTTAGATGGAAAAGCGGTCACGAGTGGGGCAAGAAAGGCTCACTAATTTGGCAATTCTATCTATGAGCGTGAACTCGGAACCAAAATTTCTTTTGAGCATTATTGTTAAGTTTGCAAAAGTCCGACGAGTGCATTTAGATATTTAAATTTCCTTGAAAAATAATCGTTCTAACTATGCTCCTCAGCTCCCGTCGGCTGGAATTTTTCGAAACTTTTAGCCGCCGCTGACCAAATTGTTCTTCTCGGCCTGACAAATTTAGTAGGTATAAATTGACATGCAAAGTCATAATCTGCAATTAATTATTTTCTAAACTGCTTAAAAAGCATTAAAAATTTTTTGCTCGCTCCGCTCGCAATTTTTGTCGATCTCTTTGTGAAATTGATGCAATTTTGAAGACCAACATTGAAAATTGCCGGAAATTTTTTTCAGCCGACGTCAGCCGCAGCCGCTGACAAAAATATGGTCGGCTAAGGAGTCTAGGTCTAACAAAATAATTTCAAAATTTTGTAATTATTGTTAACTTTTGTCGAGATTTTAACCTAATTTTTACATTTTAAAATTCATCTATTTGAATAACAAAAATTACATATGCAATTTTTGTGTCTGTATACGCAGCTTTAATAAAAAAATTATTGTTGCATTTTATAATTGTGTTACATGGGTTTTTGATGGCAAAATAAATAAACGTTAATTTACTAACGTATTAAAAAGAGGGGGCCGGGCCACGGTCCACTGCGCCCGGGCCGGGCCAATTTTTGGAAAATGACGTCGCGTCTCTGGGAAAAGGTGAAACGTCGGGTCATCATAATAATTGTGGTATATTTTAAATAATTACATATAGAGCTAAAATCTGTATTTGATTTTAAATTAACTTAATTTAATAATTGTAAATAAAATTTCATTTTAAATGTTTAATTGCCAACAATGAATTTAATATTGCATATTTAATTATTTGGAATAACTAAAAAAATTGTATGGTCAAAGTACGGTCACCAGTGGTGACCCACCACTACGTCGTCTCATTTTTCTGCCTGACGGTCAGAGGACCGTGGATAAGTAGAAAATTTACAGTTACTCCAACTTCCCCAGAAAGTCTACGAAAACTTTTTTTTTTTGACCGTTAGTTCACCATCACTGAATGGTCATGCCATGGTCTATGCGTTATTAGGGAATTAAAGCAAAATAATGTTCCAATAATTTAATTTTTTTATAATAACAACAAAATTTCCCACCCAAGGTGTGGCATTTATCTCCGCCCAAAAGCCCTCAATCAACGACTATTTCAGTATTTTTTCAAGTTGAGTTTGATTGAGTATCCAGATGTGAAGACCTTCTTTTTTTGTAGTCAACAGCTGTTCAAATGTCAAAACAATTTTATGAGAGACATTTATTAAATTGATGGACGTTCCAAAAACATTTTTATTTTAAAAAGTTTTATAAATTGAAAATCATTATTACGCAACTAACAATATGAAGGCCACAACCCTAATTTTAATTACATTGACAATAGTCTTAAAACTGTCATGGGAAGACTCAATTAAAAATTTAAATTTGGCTCCCTTGATCCAAGAAACTGGCCGAGAAAATAATTTAATTTTTTTCATTAATATAGGTCTGCATATTGACCACGATTATGCCCAAACAACCACTACATCGCCATTTTTAATTTGTTTCATCCCCTCCAATAAAATTCCCGCCACCAAGTTCTCTGAAACATATTCAAGAAATGTATTGCAAACCATCAAAAATCTACAAGGTTTTGTTCAAATTACTATCCTACCGGACACACATCTAGACACCCTTGCAAATGAGGAAATGGCACTATCTGTCAACAATATAAGCGCTAAACTTTTCACGGCGATTGCTAGCCTGGAAAATAACGTCATGTACGATCCCACTGGAACCCTTAATAGTGTTGAAAAAAGAAAAAGAATGTCCATTATGATCGGCAAGGTTGAAACGAGCTGGATGGCCACTTTCTTGAACAAAACTGTTCACGAAATGTTTTCAATGAATCCCATCTTTCTCATGCTCTACCACGAAAAAGAGACCACAAATAATTTATTAAGGATTGACCTGGCACCAGTTCCAAATTGTCGCCTACAATTTGGCTGGTACATTTATTTTGAATATGAAATGATTGGACTGTACGGCAATGGAGATGACTACGGAAGAATTAATTGCGCAAGCGTATCCTGCTACAACGAGATGATTTTGACGTATAAAACTTTGACGGATTACGGTCGAAATACCATTTGGGAGGCCTATGGTGTACCCGAATCATTTTATTTTGAATTAAACCCAAAAAATGATTCTCCATTTGATCGAAAAAAGAATGGGTCCGCCATCACCACACTAAATGAGGCCACCATGTATTTTGTCACGTGGGAATTAAATAAAACTTTAACTAGCAATTACGTTACTAAAACTGGTTTGGGAGCTCGATCAGTGATTTTGTTGGGTTTACCCTGGCCTCAATATACAAGAGATTTTTATTTGGCGGGGTCCACTGACAAGTTTAAATTTATTACGGGGGATAGAGTGAGACAGGTCAAAAGTTCTTTTGAAATTTATACGACCCCTTTTGACCCCTTCGTCTGGTTTTGTCTCTTTTCTGGCATCCTCCTTACTTCCCTCCTCCTCTTGCCCTTTCTTCATGGCCCAGAGTCCAGTCCATGTCAACGCTTGACCCTCCTCTTTTCTACCGTTTTCAGGCTTCTCCGCATTCTCGTTGACCAACCGGAAAAGGACACGCCTTGTGCTAGTGGAGTCAAGTCGCTGTCACGGAAAATGACACGGCGGGTATTTGGGGTGTGGGTGATGATGATTTTAGTATTGGGGAATGAATACACGGGGGTGCTCAAGTCAGACTACACTCTGCCCTACCCATTTTTCACGGAATGGCGGGAATTGAGGGAGATGGGTTTGGAGAATTTTGAAATTTATTCAATTCAGTTCGACTTTCATTGCAATGAGACATGTGTCAACGAGTCGACAAAGTCTATTTGGGATTTTTTTGAGTATCGAATGAATCATAGTTTATGTGGCCAGAAGTTGAATAGAAAATTTGTGGATAAACTCTGCGACTCGACTGTAAATTACGTGGACGCCTGTGCCCAGCTGTGTAATGGAGATTACTATAAAGTCAAATATTTTCTAAAATTTAAATGTCACGCCAGTAATGAGTGCAGAGATGCGCTTAAATTTTTCATTTATTTGAAAAATATTCACGTGACATGCCTACCTGAACTCACTGACCTGATCAGAAATAAAATGAGCCGACGTAGGAGTCTTTTAATTGTACTGGAGGATGAATTTGAAATTTTCTGGAATATTTTCAAAATTTCAATGAAGGACAATAAACAATTCAAGTTTTCCCACAATCGAGAAATTAGTGACGATTTCATGAGAGAGCTTACTGGATTTAATTTAATGAATTATCATAGAGAACACCATGGAAATTTTATTCCAAAAAGATTTGGCGTGCTCATGTCGGCGGGAATTTATAAATTATGGGAGAAATGGGAGAAATGGTACAAAATCCGATTTATCAAAAAACCAAAAATTAATCAATTTATTGAAGAAAATAGACAGAATTTTGAGGAGCTTTCTTTTGAAAATTCGGATCTGGACTTGATTTTTAAAATCCTCATTTTTTGTTTCATTCTTTCAGCTTTTATCATTATCCTTGAAATTGTCATTTTGCAAAAGTTTATAAAAATTGGCGGCCATTTGAAAAAAATATTTTATCAACTTTGGGCAAAACGAATTTGGGTTATTGGAGTGGGACGAAGATTGTCAAGAGTTTGGCTGAGCTCCAAGTTTAAGTTTTCTACCTTTAACTTTTTGGCGGGAATTACTGTTTACAAATGTAGGTCGAACAATCAAAGATTGAAATCTCGAGTTTGAAACGTAGTCAGATTTTGGCGGCACTTTGAATAAATTATCCATCAAAATATTTAAGCTCAAAATTTAGTGCCCGACAAAAAACCAAACTTTGCCCTTTCTTGCCAGTCAAAAAGCCTCGAGAGAGAGAGAGAGAAGGTCAAATTTATTTATTTTGTTCATAAATTATTTTAGAGGGAGAATTCAAATATTTGTAATTTATTTGTATATTAATTGTAAACTGTTATTTTTACACAACATCATGTAAATTACATTAAAACACATTTAAGTGACCCGGGTAGTACTACAATTTTTCATACAAACAAAAGGGAACAAAAAAGGAAAAAATCGACATTAAATAATTTTCGAAATTCTTGTGACAGCTTCTCATCATGCATCATCGTAACAATAATAGGATCGTGACGATTTGATGAGCACAAAAATGAATGAAAATTAAGGTTGACGTCCTCTCCATCAAGTTAAAACTGCCAACCATAATTCCAGCCATTGGAATCGACCCCATTATTTTCTTCACATACAAGCCAGAAGGCCGATGAGTAAGTCCTCCCGCAATTTCCAAAATAAAACGCTTGACCTCATTGACCTTTGAACCAATTGAGAATGTTTGCATATAAATAATACAGTAAGCAAAGCAGGTCACAGTGCCTATAAATAAATTGACGACTCCAGCAAAATAATTTAAATGAAAAAAACTGATGGAAAAAGAGATGCCAAGGATGCAGCCAACAAGGCAGACGATTTTCATGGAGAAGATGATGAACGAATGTTGACGATTGAAAAGATGAATTGACATGGTCAATCTCTCCGTCTCTTTTATCACCATGTGCAAATTTTCCATGGGCAAAACCTCCTTTTTTATTTTCCTAAAAAAACAAAAACTATTTGTACACCAAGTAGCCATTAAAATTTAAATGGTGGGTAATTTTAACTGGGATTATAATTTGTTACCTCAAAATCCCCACTAGATGGTCACACATGGAATGGCATTTGAGAAAGAAGAGAAGCTCACAATGCAAAGCAAAATAAAACCAAGCAGCGGCGTGTGCAATAAAATAAAATTCAAATCCTAAAAGCGCCAAAAATGTCCCCCAGTTTTGTAAAAATGGAGGAAGAAAAGAATGTAAAAGTTGGAGTCTTGTGGGGTCCAAACTCAACAATCCAACCACAGCAAATGTTACAAGACCAGCTAATGCTGGAAAGGCCAGGACCATCAACTCTTGCAAATAATTTTTCCAGATGGCCAATAGAGAGCGCGGGATTGTCATCGTCCTGTATTCTAAATTTAAAATTAATTATTAAACTAAAAATAATAATTTTATTATTTTTCATAAATAACTTGAACATTTCATCAAACTCACCCTCTTGATCGTTGTGAAATAAAGTATTAAAAATTGTACAATTCAAATTCGGCGCCACAACAAAAGGACGCCGAGCTATCAAAATTACAGCAAGGAAACCAACGCTGGAGATGAAATGAATTGAGAAATGATTTAAATTAAAATATTTGGCGGGGTTTAGTAAAACTTGAATCAATCGGAGGATGACGTAGGTCGTGTGGAGGGTACCATAAAAATAATAAAAACGCCACCGCCAGTAGCGCCATCCACGAGATTTTGCTGAAATCTTCCCATTGACAACGTCCACTTCTATTGGGAAAAAATGGTGACGGGCTAAGAGGGAGAGGGCGAGGAAATTAAATTTATTTTCTTGCTTGGTCAACATTTTACGAGAAAAAATAATTTGGTGGAGAAAGTAGAAAAGTGAAAAGAACAGCAAAAGTTTTCTTCTCAAATGAGAGCTTGAGCTTTCAAACTCTAAATTATATGGCATAAAACCTTTTAATAAAAATTAAAATTGATTGTCTGTCTAATGATTTTAATGGACATCATTTCTATATTGAGACTAATTATTAATGCGTCACCAAAGAAAATTATTTTCTATGGGCAGGGTCACTCATTTCTCAATTCTAGCCTTGCCAAGTTAAAACGTTGCTCATTGAATGTAACTTTTAATAAAAACTGAGTACATTTTAAAAGGGCAAGGTATAATTAAGAACTGTGTACATAAAATTGTGCACAGTTAACATGCTCAAATAATCTCTGATTAGTTTTAAGCCCCCCTGCATGTGCCTACATTTTAAATGAGTTTTATGAAAACATCAATGACAATTTTCCTTTCTGGAACAGCCAAGTTAATTATATTTAGTTGTTTACCATTAAAGAACTGTAGTGACGGTTCCTTCAAGGACTTTGTATAATTGTTTGTAAAAGCTTAGAAGGAACCTAATTTATAGGAAAATTCAACACGAGTACAATTCAACATCATACACCATTGGTTCCACAAAGTGTCACCTTCTCGACATTTGACTTATAATTTAATTGACATTGTTTTCGTACTTTTACTATTTCTTAATACAGTGCCAAAGCAAATTAAAACCTCTGTTCATTTTCAGAGTTACTTTTTTTCTAACACCTTGAACAATTGACTCTGGGTACGCGGGACATTCCTCATTTTTATTTTGAGTCCCCCTGAATGGACTTTTATTTTAAATGGCTTGTACAGTTACAGACATTTACTCACTTAAGTGATTTCTATTATATTGCACAGAGAGACAGAATAAAATAATTTGAGTACATGACGCTTTGTAGTATCATTGTATTTATTAAAAATTAAAATATTCAAGTACAAAAATTAATTAAAATGTCATTTAAAATTATTATCCTCATTATTAAATATAATTTTTCATCTACTTCCCACTTTCCATGAATTGTAAACAATTATCGTTTATGCAAATATTTTTTTATCATTTACAATTATTTTTAGAATGGACACTCAGGATGATCTTTGATTCTGTAAAGTTAATCAAAATTTAAATTAATTTTCAGAATAAATTATCACTATTGTATACAAATTAGATTTAATTAATTAATTTACCCAGGTAAAACCGGAAATGATCTTCCAGCCTCTCCCTTGTCGATCCCCTCCAGCTCCTTCATTTCCCTTGGACTCAACTCCATGTCAAAAATCTGTGCACATCAAAAATTGTTATTAAATTTTTTTAAATTAATTTAAATTAATTTAATTGAAATTGTACATCAAAATTCTGTCTCAGGTGTTCGGCATTTGTGGTGCTATTGGGGATGACGGCAATTTCAAGTTGGAGGAGAAACCTCAATAAAATTTGGGTGGGACTTTTTCCATGTCTTTTAGCTATCTTCACCACAACGGGATCCTCCATTAAACCAATCGCTCTATTTCTTTTATACCTATAAAATTAAATTACAATTAAAATTGCTATCAAACTAATCAATTAATTTAACTTACATTGATTCATTACAGGAACAGTGCACTTGTCTCCTAGAATTTTTGGCAAAAGGACCATAAGCACAGACACTAATGTTGTGCTTCCTACTCGCAGCCACCCAATCTTTATTTTGAAAATGGGCGTGAATTTCAAACTGCAATAATTGAAAAAAAAAATTAAAATTTTGAACAAATTATTTTATAATTTTCTCAATTTACTTGATGAATCGCAGGAGGGATTCTCGCAATGTCCATAATTCGATCAATTTGACCTGGATTAAAATTAGACAAGCCAATTGACATGACCCTTCCCGCATCAACTTGAAATTCCATGGCACGCCAAGTGGCTTCCAAATTGGTCGTCGTGTCAAGCAATACTTTGCCGTTGTTCCCGAGGGGCACCAATTCCTCGTCCAGAGTGTACTTGACCCCTGTCGGCCAGTGAATGAGGTAGAGGTCAATGTAGTCTAATTGAAGATTTTTGAGAGATTTCAATAAAAATTGGGACACTCTTCCTGGATGCATTCCAATCCATGGGAGCTGTCAAATTAAATTTAAAATTAAATGACAAATGCAAAATTTTACCGCCAAATTCAAAATTACCTTTGTAACAATGAAAATTTCTTCTCGTTTCAATTTCCCGCTGTCCAAATGCTTTTTCAGGGCTCTGCCCAGACCTTTTTCATTGCCGTAGAGGACGGAAGTGTCAAAATGGCGGTATCCAGCGTCCAATGCTTTTTCTATGGCGTCGGCGTCTATTCTCTCAGGGTCATCATCTTCAACCTGAAAAATTTACAATAATTAGTTAATTGTGATTAATTTCAATAATTAATTTAATCTTTACCTGCCACACACCAAGCCCAAGGATGGGCATGCGTTGTTTATTGTAAAATTCAATGTAGTTCTTCATGGCGGGAATAATTGTAATTATTTTAATTGCTTGATTTCAGTTTAAATTCGCAAGAGAGACTAATTAATTTATGGCAAAAATCCTGGCCTTTTTATACGTCAAAAATTTCACAAGTGGCTTAAAGCTTAAAAGATTTTGAGTGACATTGACAAAAGGGAAAAAGAGACGTCAAATAAAATGATGAAATTATTTAATCATTGTTTAAATTAAAATTTGATTGATTGATGGGTGGACTTTTTTAAATATTTAAATAATATTAAGCCTGATTGAAAAAAATACGATTTAAAATTTAAATTGTCAATCAAAATAATTAAATTGTGATTAAATTCTGTCATAATTAGTGATTGATGTTTGATTTATCAAACTATGAACATGAAGATGGGATTTTTTGGGTTTTTTTTATAAATTGTACATTTAATACATATTAGAATAATATATTTAATTTTATTTATTGATTAATTAAATGATGGATTGCAGAGTCAAGTTCGTTGACTTAGGCATTGTTTTTACAAATGTACAATTTTTACAATGAATTTTATGAACTTTGAAGCACTGAAAGGGTAAATGGATTAAAATATTAGAGAGATAAAGTCAATGGAAAAAATTCCATTTTCATTGTCTGTCGTTAATACTGAAGGTCAAAGGTCAATGTAAGAGTTTACAATTAAAATGAAACTCCTACAAATAGACTATTTTAAATGCATCTTGATCCAAATCATCAATTGGATTCATGTTTGAACAAAAAATGTATGAAAAGAGTTTTATTGTTTTATAATAAAATTACTAAACTCAATTTTTATGATAAGACAAATGAAAGAGGGCGGCCCCAGACAATTGAAAAAATGGGACAGAAAAATGTCGTAAATAAAATCGACCATGAAATAGCGGAGGTCAAAGTATGTGGGAGTGGTGACATAGGGTCGATTAGCCATGTAAATTTAGAGAAAAAAATCAAAAAAAATCGCCATTTGCTTAACTATAGTTAAGCGCTTAAATGGCGATTTTTTTGACCTCCTCTATTCTATATGGTCATTTTTATTAACGGAAATGTACTGGCCCATTTTTTAAATTGTCAGGCGCCCTCTTAACACGATGGGATTCTCAGTGAAGAAAATCGTCTAGAAATGAATTGCTGAGAACATGGAATGGATCATATCGATTCAAAGTTCTTGCCGTTTCCTTCAAATAATCAACATCGCCTCTAGAAAAACTTTCCAAAATGTTTGGAGCCGCTCCGATTTTCCAAGGACCCGTTTCATCAATGGACCATTCGGTGACCCACTCTGGTCTCACAATGTCAAATAAACTTTCATTTCCATTCCTGAATTCTTCGAACATACTCAACGCTTGGTACGTCTTGGAAGTCCCGATCATACGCCGAATACTGGTATAAACAATGACGTCCGCTGTCCTTCTTTTTAATTCGTTGACACTCGCAAACGAAATAGCGGGACTTTCGGCTCCATCAATCAGACTGTCTCCAGGATGATCCAACCCACCGACCCAAATGTCCAAAGTTCCGGTGAAGGGATAATTCCCTTTTTCTTGCCAATGATTTCTCACTCTCAAAAAGTGCCGGTAAATTTTAGCCGCAATTTCTTGTACTCGATTTCTGGTAGTCAAAACAGCGTGATTTGACACTTTTATGGGGACAATACCAGCTACTGAGGTGGCATGAACCATTGGTGCACTTCCCCAAATGTCCCATCCATCATTGAGGGTCAATGACCGATTCGCTGCTGTCACAAGGGCACGTCCCAGTTTGACCGCTTGTGATTCGTCACCAGCCTTGATTTTGTCAAGAATTCCTAAAACTGTGGCTACATCAGCATCATCTGCTGGGAAATGAGCAGGTTTGTCTACAAATCGTGACCCTTGAGGTCGAGTTGGTTCGATTGTGTAAGATCTGGCCAAGACCGTGTCGCTGTAAGGAAAAACGGTCACCGTGAGGCCATCTGACTTGTCAACCATTTCCTGTAGAGTTGGACCTTTTTGGTCATCTTTTTTTGAAGGGCGTCTAAAAAGTTGAGTGGCGGAAATATCCATTTGACTTTTGAGCCGATAATGTAAAAGTGGACCCACTCGCATGGTCACGTTGGTGAAAAAAGTTCGACCGAGGCTTGTCAAAAAATATTTGGCTTCTGGATCTGACCTGTGGAATGTCTTTAAAACATATTTATTTGACCTTCTGTCAAAGACGACAGCCGTAAAAGACATTATGAGATTACTCATAGTCCCATGAGTATGACCCAACGTTGTCTTTTGACCTCGTCGGGCGAACGATGTCCCATGTCCAGCAATTGATATGACCCCACCCAAAGTGGGTTCATCAATATCTACCATGTTTGCAAATCCAAGATTGCGTCTTGCCAAATTTTTTGTGAGCTCACTCAATTGAATTCCCGGCTGTGCCCAAAATGAAGAACGGCCATATTGTCTTGAAATAACCGCCATTTTTGTTAAGTAACGATTTGTCTTGAGGAGGATTATGGGAGATGTTCCATCTTTCGAGTCACTTGTGTCATCTGGTGTGACCGTGTTGGGTAACCTACCAAGGAAAAATAGAGAATGTCACTTTATGGTTAAAAAGGTCAAAAAAATGTGAGGTCATACCAAGAATGTTGAAATCCACTGGCACGAACTCGAAATCCTTCAGTTCTGGCCCAATTGATGGCATCTAAAATGTCGCCATCTGTCTTTGGATAAGCGACCCAAACACCACAAACGGTAGAGTAACCAGCCCAATTGGTAAAATTGTATTCAGTCAGGGTCATGGAGGACGGGAAATTGTAGGGATATTTACCAACAATTTGGTCTGTTTTCACAAAAAAATGAAAATTAATTTTGTAAATGTGAAAACTTGTTTTTTGTTTTAATTTTAATTAATTTGAAGGGTTAATTTGCTTACGGATTGCTAAAAGGAGAATGAAGACTGAGATGAGGCAGCCACTACCACTTGAAAGAAACATAATTAATTATAATTAACTTGGTTCTGAATAGAGATGAGAAAGTTCAGTGCACTGTAACTTGTACAGGGTACACTACAGTGTACATAAATTAGTAAACAAAATGTTGCCTTTTATACACATTTTGATGACATAAAAATTCTCATTGTGTCAACATGGACTCATTTGCCTGGTATTCAGCAGTCGACGTCAAAGTTTACTCGGTATTCATAAAATGGCGGTGTTAGTGGTTTCATTTTAAATTGTTTTCATGACTCTAATTTGTACTTCCTATTTAGAATTACGTACACTCGAGACTAGTCCTATTTTTTAAATTGTTGTTATTTCTAAATGATGTCAGTTTCACAATTAAAACCACAAAAGTATATTTAATTAATTATAATAATGGAAAAGAGTGACACTATGAAAAACCCCAAAATACTCTTCAAATTCTCATCCGTCATGTCAATTACCCCTAATTAAATTGTCAATTGTTATTAAAAAAACCACTAATCATCTTTTTTACAGATAATTTAAATTTTTGTTTCATTCCATTTAATGTTGTATATCTACTTTCCATTGTAATGACTTCCTGGACTTGACCAAAAAAGTTGGTCATTTTTCAAACTTTTGATGATGTCCAAAGTTCTCTTTCCTACCGGCAGAAATGGCAGAAATATAAAAAAGTAAAATAATAATTAGAAAAATATATTTTTGGAATGCCTAAATTCTTAATCTGCATGCTGCAATTTTGGTGAATCAATTTGGAACGTTAACGTTTATTGAGTCAAAATTAAAGGTCGAGAATGTTTCATCCGAGAACGCGCATGCTTATTCATGAAATTCTTTGTAGATTTTGGACAAAATGTTCGTTTTTAAAAAAATATTGATGAATGTCATTTGAAAAGTTTACATTTTATTTTCAAGACTGTGACGAAACAACAATTAAAACGAATTTAACATGAGTACATATTATTTAAACAGTGTTGGGCGCTGTCGACGGCGGCAAGTTAAATTTTTACACATTATTAAAGGCTAATTGTTGACAATTTGAATTGTCAACAATTCACTAAATTGTTGTTTAATTTTTCTATACAATTTTCATACTCCTAAAGGCTGACAAATTAAATTGGCCAAATTTTGAACTTTCTCACTTTCTATCTGTCTCAATTTTACGCCCCCATTTGATTCGACAAACAAACCCAGCAACAATGAGAACTAAACTGATTCCAACTCCAACCCATGCTCCAATTTCCATTATCATTGGCATCAAGAGCATCCCATTCAACTTTTGGGCTCCCATGATGCTCATTTCAGAAGTCTCCTCCACCCAGAAGACGGGAAAGATCATTTCTGGGATTTGGGCATACAATTCGGAAAGATTATTTCGTTTTAATTCAATATTTAATTGAATTCTTTTGCTTGCTCTTAAAATGAGGCCTGTGGTGGGTTCTAAATCCACAAAAGTTGAATGAAGCGCTTCCTCTGGTTTCAATCCAATGGACATGTCCACATACTCTTGAGCTCCATACAGGAAATGTGGAGTGGACATGACTATGGGCGCCCCCTTTTTACAAGCTGACAATTGAATGGCACCAGACTTCAAACAGCCCACTTGGTCAACTCCAGGATTTGTACAGAAACAAGCGTTGTCTGCATTTAGCTTTGGCTCCAGGAGCATTTCCATGGGCAATTGAAATCTGTAGCCGGATATGAGCTCATGAAGTTGAATGTCTTCAGTATAGGTCAAATAGATGGAACGACATAATTCTGGACTAAAAACTCTCAGGATCCGATCACGTTCTACAAAGGGCGGGAAGATGGAGCCATCCGTCCCGTTTATCATGTTACATGTTTCTCCAGCCCAAAAATTTAATTTGGTGTCTCCATCCCAACCGACTACCTCACCAAATTCGTTGCCATTTCCGATGCCACTTTTCACCTCCATGATGGCCTCGTCACGTGTCCCGTTTTTGGGATGGAAAAAGCCAAAAGTATGATTTTTGAAGATTGTCTTTCCGGTGACGTCAGCCAGTGTCTTCATTATTGGAACGTACCATCCTTGGAAAAGTAGTTCTGAAATTGTCCGCTGAATGAAAAGCTCCTCTTCGTAGTGCACATCGAGAACAGATAATTGAAGAAATGTTTGCTCATCTTCCGTTCTGGTCGCCCCCAATGTTGTGAGGAATACGTGAGGGACATTTAGAATTGTTATGAGATCCGATTCTGTTCCATTTGAGAGGTCAGCCCGGAAATAGAACTCTGTTGTTGGTCGATATTTGACATGACCATTTTCAGGATTTATATTCAGGTCAATTTTGACTCTCCTCTGCTGATAGCAATACGGACCAAATTCTTCGAGGATTGGCTTGGACCCATTTTGGACTTGATCTGGATTGGTCGTGTTGAAAATGTAGAAATTCATTAGAATCACCGCTTTGGCAGTATCCGAGTCTACCCACCGGTCAAATGTTTGACTGCCATTCAGCAGTTGTAGCTTCTCTTCAATTTTACTTCGAAAGATTGCAGGAAATACCGCAAATCCAATTGTTAGTGCCGTCACGGCCAACGTGGCACCCAAGGCAATGACGATGGTTCCAATTTTATTCATTTTGAATAGTTTTTACACTTGAACGAGTCTTTTTCTCAAATTGATTTTGGGCTGGTACATTTAATTAAAAAAATCACTGAAAATTTTGAACGTCCAAGATTCAAAATTAATCGTAGTTTATTTAATTAACATTTTAGTCATTCTTGTACACTTTTACTGTTTTAATTTAAATTACAATTGTCTTGATATCAATTCCCATTCCCAATCATGGTAAATTTCACACTATAGATATGCCAAAAGTTTAGGAGAGGCTTGCCTAGAGACTAAAAACTTTTTTGTGTTTTTCATTCTACGGAAATTTCCATGTTTTTTTGCGAATTCAAATAAAAAATGGGCCACCATTTATTTTGTACCTGAAAATGTTTTTTCGGGTTTGAAACTCTCACCTGTGCAAAAAATATAATAACGTTGCTAAATTGCCCTTTCTAGACTGGAAACTTCTGCGTCGTACAATTTTTTTGGGTGACTGTCGTCACAGATGGCCCAATTTTTTTGTTTGAAAAGTTAATTAACGTCCAAGGGCCAACATATAATTTTTAGGATGACAGTTAAATTGAAAAAAATAATTGATGTTTTCTCCAATAAAATAAAAATAGTGATATCAAGATGGACACTGTTAAATGTCTACTGTCCTTTCTACCTGTAAATTAAACTTTCAACATGTCTAAAATTTAATTGACTTCTCCCAATTTTATTTTTCAATTTAAATTGCCAACGTGTTTGACTGGCCTGGAAATACAAAATCTTTTAAAGCTTGTCAATTCAACAATTTTGAATAAAACTCGGATGGTAAATAAACTCAAAGAAAGACCATGGCCAATGAGGATATAGAGAAAGGAGGGAGGAGGGAACTTTCAAATGACTCAAAATATTTTTTATTATTTTCTCCTACGCATAAATTCGACCTCAAAGGAGGGCGTTAAGGAGATTCCCTTCTCAGTAAAATTGATGGACCTCATCGTCTTGTCATCTCAAAATTGTTGCCTCCCACTTTCTAAATAACATTAGACCCGCTCTATTAAAATGTCTACGTTGCGTTGATTAGTGACAATCCATAATGAGCCAGGAATCAAACAATTTCCCGTAATTTCTGATGACCTTTCCTCTTTCTCCATAAAATACCGAGTTTTCTGTAATTTCATGACCTCCATAAGAAAAATTAAGCATATTCTTTAGAAGTCGGCGCCCGCTTAAAAATATTTAAAAAAATTTAAATGCTTTCAAAATCAATTTAAAAAAGTTGTAAATTTAAAGTTTTTTTATTTCAATTTAAATACGTACAACTTGATTGATGAGATTTAAATTCGAACTAGAATTCGACCCTTAAATTTACAAGTGTTTCAATAATTTATTTTTGTTTATTTGAACAAGTTTTGCTAAAATAAAAGTTATGGAATGTGAATACAACAATTGACACACACAACTGATCCTTATAGATATTTATTAAAGCATGACCCTTAAGGCATTTACAATTGTTAATTTAAGGGCCTCATACAATTATTTTACTGGGTAAAGGTAACAAGCAAGCTGACAACTTGAGTGACAACAAAATCTACAAAAGTTGGAGTCGAGAGTCGATCCAGGACTGTAAAATTGTCCACTTTAATCCCCAAGCTCGGAATAGATTTTATCCACTTTTGAAGGTAGTCCATCTCCCATTTTGACAATTCCCTCGATCTGGCTTCTAGTTGAATTCTCGAGTCCTTGAACAACTTTGGGATGGCAAAGCCCTTGCCAAAGAGAACAATAAAAAAGAGAATGATAGATAGTCCCGCCCACATGTGCAAACATGACAAAAGGGCATGACTTGTGTACATGTAGATGCCGAAAAAAACAGATTAATTGAGAAGATTATGAGTAGAAGTTTATACGAAAAAATGATGGGAGCGTAAATTTTGTTAAATAAATGCGTCGTCAATTCAATCAACCGCAATCTCCCACATTCGTTCTTCAAATTGACCCAATTGATTTTAAATTTATTTGACCTGTACCAAACGAGGGAAACAATTTTATCATTATATTTTAGCTTGGAAGATTTAAACAATTCAAATATTTTACATCGTCAAGGTCAAAATTGTTTCCAGTTGATCGTGAGCATTTTGAATGAATCCGAGTAGAAGGAACAGGCCGAAATAACCCACCGAAAAAAGTGACATTAATATGACTACCTCGTACGCTCCCAAAAGGATCAAATAGCCACCACTTTGTTTGCTGCTGGGCAACACAGAGTATAAGAATTCCAGGGATGTTGGGTTAGCAAAATAAATGATTATAACACAAAAAGGAAACTCTACAAACTGAAAAAGTCCAAGAACCATCATGAGCCATTCTTGTAGAGAATAATTCTTTCTTTCAGTAATTCCCAATTTAATTTCTCCACCAAAATGAACCAAAGCAGACAAAATTGTTTTCATTTTTTTGTCGAGACCTTTGTTTAGAGGAAAAATTGTAGACAAGATGAGTTTATTTTGATGGTGCGAATAAATGTCCAACAAATTAAAACGTGTTTCATTGGCTCCCGGATGCCGAAAAAAGAGATGACCATTCCAGAAGATGCAGACGACAAAGCAAGTCCCCAGGATAATGTGCAAACCGAGATGGTAAAACTTGACATACTGACCAAAAACAAGAATTAACCGACAGCATTTGAATGAAGTCACAAAAAATCCATTTAGAAACCAAAAGAGCCACAGGTAAAGGCGGGGCCCTCGATGAACCGTGCAAATTTTGGTGGATTCTGGATCAAATTGAATGGGGAGAATTTCAACATTTGCGATGAAAAAGAACCAGAAATAGGCCAACCGAAGATCTTTTTTTTTGCAACATATTTTATTTTTGAATGACAGTTTTGTCCTTGAATTGTGGTCAATTACGAGCACTGGGAATTCTTGAAGGTATATATTTGGCTTGCTTTCCGGTGTGAAAAAAATGAAATTTCTTATAGCAACTGTTTCATAGTTAAGGGGAAGCCAAACCACCGAAAATGGGGAACCTTTACTTTTGCGTCTTAATTTCGTTGTTGCTATGTGGGCAAAAGCAGAAACAGATAATTATTAAATTGTTTTCTAAGAACATTTACATAATTGATATTATTTGATTGACATTTCTTGATGGCTACTCAATTTCCCAATTTGTGTGGTCTTCGTTCGTTTTGTTAGTTGGGTATTCAATTAAGTGTGGATGTAATTGGACGGCTGTGTGGAAGAAAGTGGGCTCGTCGTCAACTGAAACTCAGAAAATCAACAAACTTTCAAAGTTTTTAAAAAAAATTATTTCGTTTAAATTTAATTTTTCAAAAATTTAATTAAAACACCATTATCGCCACTCAAAATATAATTCAAGAATGGTATGTGCACAGTTAATCCATATTTAACTAAGATAACTTAATTTTACTATTTAAATTCAATTATATTTTGAAAAATGGAATTTGATACAATATCATATTTTTCTAAAAGTTTGTTGATTTTATGCTTTAATGAACATACAATGGAAGTACTTTATTGACTACCTCAGGTTCTGGTGGAGATAAATATGATCTGAGGCAATTTTTCCCTGAATGCTCACCCGTATTGGAGAATACCCGCTTTTAAATTTCGGGATTTTTTCATTGTAGCATATAGGCTCTTGTTGTTCAAATCCATTAACAATGACCCAGTGGCCTACTGGCTAAGTGTTCGGGCTTTATTTTGCTCTGGAAAATTACAGGTTCGATCCCATGTCCAAGGAATATTTTTCGTCAGTTTCTAGAGACTTTTTACACCTGAAAGTTGGCCCCCCAGTCATCATTGAATTCCTCATGAAATTCCCCATGAAAGCCTCCCTGACTCTTTTAAAAAATTTAATTTTCTCTATTTTTCCTATAAAATGACTGCTGGAGGTCACGGAGAGGTCAAAAAAATGTCCATTCGACAGAAATGATTCCCCTAAAAGTTTTGCCTTGTTTTTGTATGTTGGAAACCGTTTTTACATGTTTGGAAATTGAATCTCCGGTTCGCGGCTTCTTCTTGTGAGTAGAATGAAGAGGCCGAAATAACCTACATGTTACAGGTAAAATAAGACTTTGTATGAATAAATCAAAATATTTTATGGTTAAATTAATTTCCTCTTATACATTGTATATGGGTTTATATATCTGTTTAATCCTGTTGGTAAAATAAAATATCTCTCGACTTTTAATTACTCACTTACATGTACGTGTCTCACTATTATTTGTTGCATAACTTTAATTTTTTTAATTTAAATATATTTGCATTAAGAGTTGATTCAAAAAATATATTCTTGATTCGACAATCGACAGTTTTTTCTTTTCATTTTCTATTTTTAAATGAACAAGTAAAATAAATGGTTCCAGCTAAACCTTGTTTTTAAACATTGAAAACAAAATGATTTTGTTTACTATTTGTATTATTATTATTACAAATCTTTTTGAAAAATCTATCTGCAAAATAATTTTTTTTCTTGCTGCAGAATAAATTAAATCTATTTGCAAAATAAAATATTTCCTTTCATCTTTAGGGTTAGTTATTTTTGAAGGTTCGGTAGTGCGGAAAGTGACCCTAGCCACAAACTCTTAACTAAAATGTTTGTTTACTGTGGGCCCGTGCCCTAGATATACCCCAAAACTCCTAGAAGTCAGTAAGGATATCAGTTGTCATTAAATTTCCCCATTAATTGTCCGGGGGTGAAAACTAAAGTGTGGACAATCTTCCATGTGGGCAATTTTCCGGACACCTTAGAGTTTATGCGAAAGTGAGAACCAGACTGACAACTTGATTAACAATAAAGTCAACAAAGATGGGAGTAGAGGTCCGTTCAAAAGTATTGAAACTCCCGACTTGAATCCCCACAAGCTGAACCCCCCGCACTCCTCTCGTCACCCAATTTTGCTGCTCCTTACTACAGAAGCGCTGACTGGTCAATAGAACGGCATTTTTGAACTCTTTCATCTTCTCTGGGAGGGAAAAAGCGCTATCATACAAAATAATAAAAAGCAACATGGCGTAGACGCCAATGAACATAAAGAGGACAGACAGAACGGGGTGCACACTGTGGACAAGGATCCCAAAGAAAAGGTACGTTGTGGCACACGTAATGAAAAACAGTTTCTGCGTAAAAATTAAAAATGAGTAGACGTGATTGAAGAGCCTGAAAAATAATTCAATTTTTTTTGCATCCCCACACTCAACAATAATCTCCATCTCTGTCAACTCATTTGATCTACACCAAAAAATTACCATTTTAAAATTAAATTGATAGCAAATATTTTCAATTACTTAGACTAATTTCATTTTAGGTAAGTTTTTTATTTGACTTACTGGAGAAATTGCAGACGAGAGTCGAGGTCGTGGGTGGACCCTTCAATGAATCCAAGCATGACAAAGTCGGCGTAGTAGGCAATGCAGAGGGCAAAGAAAAACATGAGACCCTCATAGAAAATGAGGGGGATCAACACGATCCGATTTTGAAGAACAGGCGGGAGGGCAGAGTAGATGAACTGGAGTGAGCTTGGGTCATACCAATAAATAATAGGGAGAGCTGGGGTGAGACCTCCAATGAGGGACGCTGCAAGTCCTAAGACAACAAAATTATGCCTTTTTTATATATGACGATTACCAGTTTTGGTTAATAATAAATTTTTATAGATTTACAAATAATTTGATAAGTAAACCAATATTGATTTTGGTGTCCTTACCACATAGAAACCATTCCTGTAGAGAATAATCTTTTCTGTTGACTTTTTCTAAAAATAATTTATATTTATCATTTGACTCCTTTTTTTCTGGAAATATTTTATCATGTAACTCCTTGTTCTTACTTTGACTGCACACTTGAAGCTGATTAAATATGGCTTGGTTCAAACCCGGATGGACTATAAATGGAACCACGATCCAGATCCAAATCACAGTGTAGAACGTGGAGATGACAATGTGATAGGCTAAATGATAAAATTCCACATATTGACCATAGAGAAGAGCTGGCACGAGACGCCAATTGGTCCAAAGTGTACAACCGGTGAAATTTATGAGCCACCCGTAAAACATCCAGCAACGCCACCCGGATTTGATTATTTGAATTTGACCCGTTCTCACATTAAATTTGGCTGGGAAAATCCCGACAGATGAGAGCAAGTAAAATGCCCAGAAATTTACTGCCAAATCTTTTTGTCGTATCATTGTTGACTATGCAAACAAACCAAGTTCTTTTTTCAAGATTTATACAAAATACTGTACAAAAGATTTAAAAATGTACTTTAATTTTCTTGCTGTTCTTGCTTTCCCAACTTTCCTAGTGACGATGAAAGTTGGGCTTAACCAGCATAAAATTTGAAAGAAAATAACAGTTTTCTTAATTTAGTTTCTTATTGCTCAACTCTGCATAATTTAACACATCTCTCGGTCCTGTCACCACCCGTGACCATGACTATGGGTGCATATTCTGGCAGCGGAATTAGAGTTCACGTAGTTTCACAAACTTACATGAAAATGTCATTTTCATTTTCATGTAAAAAAATTAATGTAAAATGAATTATTCAATTTAGAGTTAATTTTTATAGACTTGGAATTAATTAAATTTATTTATTCTTTTAAATTACTTTTTCCTTTTTTCATAAGTCTTTTGTGAACATCATTGACTCGGAATGACCGAATTGGGATGGATTCTTTCTGCCAGTTCCTGAGTGGTTTCCCATTTTTTTAACCAGCAATTTTGCTGGTTTTTTAAACTGGACCATTTTTTGTCAATTTCATATTTATTTATGATGGGTATTTATGATGCCAAAAAAACAGTAATTAAATATGACACGACCTATTAATTATTTAACGACCTTTCTCAAAGACAATTAAAAGTTAAATGAATTTTAATTGAGAAAGGTACAAGGGAAAGATCTAGGATATATACACTCTATGCGGCCCCCCTCCCTAAATCCTCCCTAGATTTAGGCAAGGCCATAAAGGCCATAAGGCCTTAGATTTAGGGAGGGGGGCCGCATAGAGTGTATATGGCCTTGGGTCATTTGGAATGAATCTCTCATGTTTGGTTTTTATTTAATTGTTTCTATGTGAACATCAAAATCAACTCTATATTGAAAATTACATGAAAATGTCATTTTTGACGTAATTTTCGAAAACTACGTGAACTCTAATTCCACCTTTAAATACGAATATCAATTAAATTTAAAAAAAGAGATTAATTAAAATATCCTTAGACTTATTTCAGAATTAGCAGAGAGACTGGATTTTGAAATCATGATTTCAAAAATAAATCAACATTTTTTTCATCCCTGAATTATTGTCCATGCCGGGTTTTTATTCAAAACTACTATTACGAAGCATTATGTATATTACTATGAAAAATGAAAATAGTACAGCATAATTTATTATTAAAGCAATAAATAATTGTCAGTGTTGGCAACTAATAATTTAAATAATATTTTAGAGGTAGAATTATCGAGTGTCTTTAAAATGAAATGAACAAGACCGCACCCGCACACGTGTCGATTGATGTACGAGTGTTCTTGATGACGTCAAATTCATTCCACGGAAAAGAAAATTGTGAGCAAGAACTTGGATTTGTAAATAATTGAGCAAAATAATCAATCTTATTTCATTAAGTGTTTACCACTTTTCTCATCCTTTTAAAATGACAAAATAGACTTGAATTTACAAAAGTCAAAATGTAATACATCCAAACAATGTTTTATACATAAAAACAATAATAATTATTGTTTTTATGTATAACATTTATGTAAAACAATTATTGTTTTAAAAATTAATTATTAATTTTTCTGCAGGTGCTAACGGCAATTTATTTATCTTTTAAACTGGAAATTGTACTATATACTCCGTAAAATTAAAATTACAATTTTAAAAATTTTAATTTTACACTCTAAGAATTGGCGGAGGACGTTTACACCGTATCGAGGGGCTGGCGGTTATACCCAAAAAGAGTGAAAAAAAAATTTTCACTCCTAGAAGAGTAAAATTTCAGTGTTCAAAGTGCTAAATTAACCTTTTAAAGAGTAAAACTTACTCTTTGTGGTGTAAAAGCCCTTTGACTCTTCAAAGTGTGAATTTTACTCTTTAAAAAGGTAAATATTACTCTAGGAAGAGTGAAATTTTCACTCTTTATGGGTATAACCGCCCGCCCCTCGATACGGTGTAAACGTCCTCCGCCAATTCTTAGAGTGTAGGGCCGAGTGCACGAGCGTTATTTAAATTAATTATGAGTTATTGGAAACTAGATTTTATTAATTAGACTCTAATTATTAGAGTAAACTGGTAACAATATTGTTTTACAATTAATATTTTTGTGCTTTGTTTTGAAAAGATTTTTGAAATCATTTCATTCCCCACTCATATAAAAAGAAAAATGTTGAACAATTTTTTTCACCTTGCAATTTCACGAATGAAATATCGTCAATGTCCACCAGTTTCTTCAGCTTTTGTGTGAAAAGTTTAATTAATAATAATAATTCAGTTGCAGGTTCAATCAATTTAAAAGCAATCGAATTTTCTATCCCAAAAAGACTCGCCTCATTTTTGTAGCCTGTGAACATTCCAAAATGTTGATTATGCGACTCTCCGTAAAATTTCAATGGCGAATAAACTCAAGGAAAAAGTCAAGCCAATCAAAATAATGTAGAGGGACGAGAGGAGGAGGGAGCTCTCAAATGTTCCCTCTCTCCAGACATTTTCTCTCATTTTCTCCATCTCATAAATCCGATCCCAAATTAAAGGGGGTGTTAACAAAATTCGCTGTTGAGCAAAATTAATGGACCGCATCGTCATGTCCTCCCAAAATTGTTGTCTCCCACTTTCCATGAAAGATTGGACGCCCTCTGATAAAATGTCCACGTTGGGGAGTGCCAATGCATAGACTAACGGCATTAGCCAAACATTTTGATTTAAAATTTGGTAATTTTGATCTCCCTCCATTGAGAAAGTAATCTTTTTCAGTTTCTAGAGTCCTTGAGGCAAAAGTAACGCCATCCATAATGTCACCGCACTCTCGTTGAATGTCTCATTTGACCAATGAGAGACAATCTCAGAAATTAGCCGGTCTTTTTTGTCTCTCCAATATTTCCAACATGGGCCAAATTAAATCTGCGGTGTCTGCCGTGAATTTGTAGCCTTTTCTTATGAGGTCATTGACCGTGTAGTCCACCTCCTCGACGCCAGGGATGACCAAATTACTCTGCAACTCCCCCAAGTAAAATTGAGCCAAGAAAAACCCTGCCAACATCCAAAACGTCCAAAACCACCAGCGCCTCCTCCCCTCTGGAGGAGCCAAGAGGAGGAGGGGTGCCAGAATTTGAAGAAAAATCCATGATAATTTTTCCCGTAATCCAACAAAAGAGAGCAGCACTGCCGCCCAAATTGAAACAAAAAGAAGAAGCCAAGAGATGGCAGTGTAGGGAGTGAGAAGAGAGACGAGGGGCGATTGGCTGGTGGAATGAGCGGGACTAATTATGGCGAAACCATAGTTCTCCATGACCCTGACGATATGAAAGTCTCGATAATCTTCTAAGATCATGCAATCAAAGCACTTTACAATCGCACTACTACAATGTTTATTTTCAAACGGAGATAGGTTTTGTACCACGTGGATGGAAATATTTAAATGTGACCAAATCTCCCAGTTCATTTTTAATAAAATGTCATTATCTTTAATTTCACCATTTCGAAAGTCCCGCACAGACCAGTCCATGCGTTGATTATATTCGTAGGACTCGAGTGGTGGAGGAGTGTACAAATCTCCAAGATGAAAATGTTTTCGTTGATTCAAGACAAAAAATTTGAAATCTGTGAGAGAATGAATTTTGTCCCATCCATTCCCGAATTTTATAACTTGGAGAGTTGGATTTTCATCGACCACCATCGACTGGACAATCTCGACCCTTTGTATTTCCAATTTGTTATAATTCATAACAGCTTGAATCATGTTGACTGGGGCACCGCAGGGAACCTCGTAATCAGGCCAAACACCGTTTTGATCGTGAAATAAAATGATCACGTCGTTCAAAACATTCAGTTGACTCCTAGTTTGTCTTCCAAAATCTCCCACCATTTCACTCCAATCATCTTGGGAGCGGTCAAAAAGAAGGTAGACCGTGGAGCTATCCACATGCCTCCTGACCTTTGCCATGTTGGTCAAATGTCGCCCAATGGGATGGGAGCAGTTCAGGTGGTTCTGGCAGGTGACGATGGGGGTTTGAATGGAGTGTAATTGGTCTAAAATGCCGTGAGGAAGGGGGTCGTGGGTGTGAATCACGATGGAAACTTTCCCCAACATTCCCGTCAATTTTTCAAACGAAACTTCCCTCTGAGCATTTGTGGCCTCACAGTGACCGGAGAGAAGGAGAAAAACAATAAAGTGAAAAGTGGATTTGGTGAGCATACCCATTTATTTATTAATTGTTACAAGTTTTCAGTCACAATGAACTAACAAAATGAACTAAATGTTCACCCCTTATGTAGTTAATTGAACGCGTAAATTCATTTACGGAGTAATGCCCAGGGAATTTTAGTTTTTTGTGACGTACATTTTGTTTTTCTGGATCTGACCTTCAGTCAAGTGTTTTCAAAACAAGTTTGAACAAAAATACTTGAATCAGCTTTAAAACAGAATTTAAGACAAGTTCCTTGAGTTAGACAGGAATGACTATGAAAATTTTCCAACATTTTTCATTCCCTTTTGACTCGGATGTTTTTATTGAGTGGCTAACAGTGTCAAAAAGAAGAGACATGACAGAATGTGTCACATTGAAAATTCAAACACTAAAAAAATCCACTAACTGATTTATGATACACAACATATTTTTACATTAATTAACAAATTATTTTGTAATTTCACAAAAGTCAATTCCTTTAAGAATTTTTTATCCCCAAAAATAAACTTGTCTATATTCTGTAGCTTTTGGACAGCCAAATGTCAATTTGGCAACCCTGCGTAAAATTTCGATCGTGAATAAACTGAAGGATACGCCAGAGCCAATGAGGAGAATGTAGAGGGACGATAGAACAAAATGTCCAGGAGTCTGGAATCATCATGGGGATAGCGTTTACTGGCTAATTAAATTATTGAAAAATTAAGCTTTGAATTTTTTGAAAGAAATTATTTAATTAATTAGTAATTAAGTTAAATCATAACCTAAAATCATCCAAAGGGAATTAAGGACAATCAAGGTCGAAAGAGAATTGAATAAATATCAATTTGACGAGGAAAACGGAAAACGAATTTTATTTCTGATTTTTTTTTTGAAAATTCGGTGTCGGTTTGAAAAAACTTTGAAGCCGCCGAATGCCAAGGAAAGCTGTAAGCCATGCAAACTACCACATAGTAATATCTCATTTCAAAAATAAAGTTTATTAAACAGCATATCAACTAATTGTGCTGCAATTATTTTATTACATGAATTTACATTTTACAATCAAGACAATTTAAATTAATTAATATTACATACTTCATACTGTATGAATCATACATGTACCCACTAGCCTTCATTGTAAGTTAACAAAAGATTGGTAATTTGTTTGATGACAAAATCAATGAAAATTAAAGTGGAGAGTCTTTCCATTGTTGTAAATTGTCCAGATTTAATTCCCAAAGCTTGAATGGACAGCCCCATCATTTTATAAAATTGTCTCTCCCTCAACAATGAACATCTCTCAGATGACACCAAAATGAGTCTTGTCAATTCCCTAAATTTTTCTGGGACCAAAAAAGCTCTATTAAACAATCCAATGTAGACAATGGTGGTCATTGTGAACAGACCCGTGGACAAGATGGAGAAAATGGGGTCACTCAAAATTAAATGGATGGCTCCAAATCCTCCCAGAATTGACACAATCAAGCAAACAATCTTCACTAAGAAGACAATCGTCGACCAACCCAAATTAAATAGGACCACCTCAAATTGAAATATTCGAGCGGTAACTACAATTTTATTCAATGCCAGTCCAATCCTTCCAGTCGTATGTCTATTAAATAATTTCAATTAAATTCGTAACGTAATAATTTTAATAATAGTTATTTAATTAAATACTTTGCCAGGTGAGACAAGCTTGTGATCTTCACGTCCATATCCAAATTCAATCGATTCAGAAAACCAAGAAAAAAATAGACGATCAATTGACCCGACCCGGAATGAATGGCCGTCAT
>JAQIVZ010000252.1:0-86146 GCA_034700945.1 Arrhopalites spinosus | reverse complement strand
TCACGTCTATCCAAAGTTCTTTTCATTAAATTCTTCTCTTTTTCTACTTTAAAAGAGTTGCTCTCTTTTCTCGTTTCATAAAAAACTGTTTTTTTTGCAAAAATACCTGAGTTTGGACTTTATATCTGTAATAGGTATATTTCTTTGGATTTTGGAATTTTTCTTTTGAAAAATTTTTTTTTGCTGAAAAACTTTTTCAAAAAAAAATAAATATTGACTATAGTAATGTTGATTAATCTAAAAAATATTGAGTGACATGACCAGAAATAGTCTAAAGGTTTTGAAATTGAAAATTTGAAATTGATTTCTCTGTAGAATGAAAAAAAAGAAAATGACTTTATACTCCAACTCTTGTAAAAAAAAATATTCCATTGTCTTTCTCTCTGACAAGTTTTCCAATAAAGTCTAAAAATAAGTTTCATTGTTTCTTTATATTCGGGGATAAAAGGAATGGGACTGAAAACTTGTTCTACAATTCTACAGTTAATGGTAGCTTACCTACCTACCTACTCCTACTAGCTATGTATGTGTCCATCAAATTGTAATTCTAAATTTAACGACCATTTCCTCTCTCTCTACCTTTTGTCTTGTATAATATCTCGGTTCTCTTTATATCTATACCTGTACAATTCTAATACAGAGTAAAAAAAGAATTTCCATTCGCATGTTTTTGACGTCTCACTGGACACCCTTTGAAAATTTGGGAAATGTACGTATGACTATGACAGCATTGAGAAAAGAACATTTTACTAGAATTGTTTTTTTTTCAAATGGTCAATGACATTTGATTCATCTCTCTCTCTTGAGTATTTTCACTAAAAAGTGAAATTTCACTTTCACTTGGATTTTTCGATTTTCCCCCTTAAGGGAATATTTTGTCCAGGTACAGATATGTACGACAAAAAATGTTTACAAGTTTTTCTTTGTTCGTGATTTCTCTAGTTTTTCAAAAATAATTAAAAAAATGTCTATAAAATATTTGTGGTTGCCATTTTGTACAGCTTTTATTTGTAGGGATTGACATAAAATATAGTGTAGATAAATAAAAGCATCATTTATTTTCACTAGAAAACGTCGACTGATTAATATTTGTGTGGACTTTCTGTCTGTCTTTGTTATTGGAGAAAGTGTAGAGATAGGGGAGGATTTTATTTATTTGGTATAGGAAATAGGAGAGACTACAACAAGGAGAAAGTCATTGTCAGTTGCTCACATAAAAAAGAAAATAAAGAGCCGTCTTTTATTTTCTCTCTTAGAAAATAATTGAGCTTCAATTTTCTTTTCTTAAAAATTATAATTTGAAATAAAAAATATCCCCCATGGAGGCATTCCTCTTCTTTTTTTCTGCTTGTGGTTCAAGCTGAGGCTGAGCTGGCGGCCATCCAGCCATTCAGCCAACTTACGGACTTTCTCCCTCTCTCTCTCTATAGAAGACCAAGCACAGGGTTTTTAATAATTGAAAAAGGTATTCCAAGGCCACAAGCCAACAAGAATTTTTTTTCTCCCTTACACATTCTCATTGCATTGTTCCCTTACAAAATATAGGGGAGTTATATTATTTGGAGGAGATAAAAATTCCATTTTTATCATGTTTGAGCCAAAAAATCAATGATCATCTAAAAAAATTTCTCTCTCCTCTAATTTTACTTCATTGTACTGTACGGCACAAAAAAGGAATCAAGTGGTCCTAGTCCTACATAGTCCTACGAGTGAGTTTTCCTGGCAAAAAAATATTTTTCAATTTTTTTTAGTCTGTCAAGCGTTGAAATTTTTTTTTTGGCTTGTTATTTTCTCTGGTTCTCTTTCTGTGGTTCTTGCAGTCGTTGACTTTCTCCACAAAAAATGGAGTTTGTCCCAACTCCCATGTAAAATATTCTTCACATGACTACCGACTAGTCTAACTTGTAAGAGTGGAGGAAAAAAAATAGGGAACCCAAAAATACACAAAAAGAAAATTGGAGGACTTTTAGCAGGAGAAGAAGAGAGAAAAAAGGAGAAATGAGTAATATTATGTGTACAAAACTTGCCTTATAAATAAATAGAAAATATTTTTTCCAGTCGTTTTGAGACTCTCTTTGAGAGAGGGGGGGGAGGGGGTGAATGTTAGAAGGGTAAAAATGGGACAGTATTACAGGATTTCCTTAACAACCAACAATTTTTCCTCTTCTCCCTCTCCATTCCCCATATGTACGGGAAAAACTGTGCTGTGTAATGTAAAGTATGGAGATGGGGACTATGCAAGTATTTTTTATTTAAGTGCTTCTCCCTCTCTCTTCGTCTTTTGCCAAATCATTGAATTGTTAGGCTGAGTGCTTGGAAATAGTCCTTTCTCTCTCTCTCTCTCTCTCTTGTACTACAGATAGTACAGATACAAGACACACAAGGAGAAAAATGTCTCCGTAATGTAAGTAAAGTATAAGCAAATCCGGGAAGATGGGAGGAAATCTATTGTTGTTTTTTTTCTCTCTCTCTTCTTTATTTGTATCTCAGCTTATACGATTATCCCCGCTTTTTTTGTGTCTAAAATACAGGGAGAAAGTATTCCGGAAAGGGAAATGGAGAATGGGAACAGAAATTGAGACAGAATTAAGGGAGGGAGGGATAGTTTTTTTTCTTTTATTTTTTAAAAAAGATAAAATTTATCAGGTGTTATTTTATAATACAGTAATAAATTAGGATTACCTGTCTCAATCAAATTAGATGGAGACGATGTGATGGGAGGGATTAAATTATTTTTTGAAAAATTGAGTCAATTTTCTCAAAACTTATATAAGGTCCTATATAGAGCTACGATGTGGAATGTATTTTTTGCAACAAGAAAAACTTTTTTGATGGCTGATGGATGTGTCTGGGGGTTGATGTAGTGTAAGAAATTGTTGTTTATTTTTGACAAACTCATTAGAGAAATGTAATGGATTATGTAGGGCCCTTTTCTTTGGACTGGGAGGCCAGGGTACTTTTTTTTGTGTAAAATGCAAGTACCTATCTATTCTGTAGATTGTAGTTTGCAGATTTAATGGAGTCAACTGAAAATTGAAATTTGTAAAGATGAACGAGTTTTTTGAAATAAAAATCGATGGAGAGAGAGAGAGGAATTCTCTATATTTAGTTCCCGTCGTTTGGGGTCTACAGTTTATTTTTTTACATAAAAGAGAAAATTCTTTGTGCTCTCAGAGAGAGAGAGAGAGACCTCACAATACTCCTTGACAAAGGTGGAGTTCTCACTCTTCTTTTTTTGTGAAAGAGAAAGAGAAAAGCTACCAGCTTTTCTAGAGACAGAGCCTGGTTTTTCGGTTTTTTTTGTATAGAGAAAAAGTTGCTATATTTCATTTTTTATATCGTCCAAAACTGGATATATACGGAGGAGGAACATTGAACAAGAGGGATGGTGAAAAAGTGGATTGATATTCTGGGGAAAAAATAAAGCATGGCTTATTGCCTTTTATATAGTTTAATGTGTGTACATGGTTTTTTTTACTTGTTTGAGGTTTTTTCTTTTTCTATGAGAGTAATGTAGTCTTGTGTGTACGTGTAATATGTAATAAATTTTTTGGAGGGGGTTGGGAACAGAAGAGGCTATTAATGATCCATGACTTTCATTTGTCTAATGTTTTTTTATTTAGATTCTTCTTTTTAAGGGGAGATTGTGAGTGGATTATTTTTAGAGGGTTTTTTTGGCAGTGAAATTTTTTTTTTTTGATGAAATAATTTAATTTAAAATTAGTTTTTTTAAATATAAAGTGACAAAAATAATTTATTTAATTTGTTTGGCTTGAACGCCGTTTACCAACAAGTTCTCCATTTTGTGGACCAATGCGTAATAGATGAAGTGAGTTTTTTCTTCGGGCTAAGATTGACGCGGGGAATATTTTAATTTAATTAAAATGAAGCCATTTTTTAAAAAATAAAATTTAATTGATTTTAAAAATGGGTGAAAGAAAATGATAAATTAAATATAAATCGTCCAAAAAATTTATAGACTATAGAAATAAGATATAAAAAAATTGTTCAAGCTATATCAGTAAAATCTACATTGATTTGATATTCTCGAGATGGATGGCTCTCCAAAGAAGAAATGAAGAGACTTTGTCACATAAAAGAGACACTCTCCCCTCTCATCTCATTTGACACACACACACAACCAAAGGACTGTCCTGTCAATTGTGACGGAGACGAAGATGGAAGAGAGTCTAGTGGAAGTTTTTCAAGAGGGAAAAGCAAAGGCAAGAAAATGAAAAGGTAAAACAATTCCATTTTTCCTCTTCCTCTCTCTCTCTTGCAAAAGAGTCTAGAATATAAAATAGCCTATATGAGGGTAAATACCCAGAAATTTCTCTCTCTTTCTTTGTGTCTGTGTTTCGGAATTTTAGTCATGACTTGAGAGAAGATGAGGAGAGCATGACAACAAGGTTAATTTAGTAAACATAAATGACTCTTCCTCTTGTCCAGTCCCCTCTTCCCAGTCTTTTCCTTTTGAGCACTTTCCCTAATGAACTCAATCAATGACTTTAAATTTTATGGTTGTCTGCCCTCCCCACTTCTTGATTGACACACAAAAAGGGGGCCAAAAAATTTGTGTATTGTTGTGTAGTGTGTACTGTATCTTATGCAAAAATAAGCCTTAGAAAAAAAACTCCTCAATAATTTCATCTCATTAGTTGAATTGAAGGCAAAAAAGTTCAAACGAAAAGTCAGCCACTGTAATTTCCACCAAAAAAATTTATTTTAGTGTGGACCTCAAGCCTGAAATTGGAGAAAGTGGAGGAGGAGGATGGAGGAGAAGTGAAGAGTTTTTTCAAGTGGAAAATCAAAAAAGGAGGGGTAGGACCTAATACAGAAGTACAGTATAAAAAAATATTTTACAGATGGATATTAACTAGAAAAAGAAGCCTATTAAAAAATAATGGTTCACTGCCTCCAGTTTTGATTAACTTTGAAAAATAAAATGTAAAATGGATTCTCTCCCCTTCCCTTACCCTCTTCCACTTTAACTTTCTCTTTTTTTTCGTCATTTGTCAAGAGTCAATAAAAGTTTGACGTCTTTTTTTTCTTAAAAGTCTTGTCCTCAAAAGTTTAAGGGGTCAGAGTAAACATTGCATGTTATTTTTTATTTATATAACAAGCCCTATGAAATTGATCGCATATGCCTAAACTTTATGACGAAGAAAATTCTACCCCTCCCCCTCCTCCTCTCGTCTTTATTAATGCACAAGATAAAAAAAATTGTAATGAGCCGGGGGAATATTTTTTAGACTCTTTTTTTTAAAGAAAAAAAAGAGGAAGAGAGTAAGGGGAGGCTGGCATTTCCATTTCAATTTGCATATTAACAAGACACTCTATGCGAGTTTTTTTTTTTGGTGGACGTGGACGAAAAAAAAGGATGAGGTAAAGATACTCGAGGATGGAGTAGTCTCAAAAGTCAAATAAGACAAGGACTCTCTTCCCTGTGGGACTTTAGTATAATTTAAGTATCTACAGGACACTTTTTTTGGGGCCACATGAACGACAAACCAACTCGGAGTTCTGGAGGGAGTTACACGTGACAAACTTTTTTTTGTATTTTTCAGTTTTTTTACCTGTACTCTGTATTAGTCTGTATAAGTGATGGTACTTTAAGTTACAATTTGTATTATTTGAGAAATAATTGAACATTTATTATGTATTACAGATTATTATTAAAAATCAGAGGTAAATTGTGCGGTTGTATGGATTTAAAATTATTTAATTGGGGGGCGGCGTATTGGGCATTTAGATAAGGGAGGTAAAGAGCTAATAAATAAGATGAAAGTGTTGGCTTGTTAAATTGAACGACTTTACCATTAAATCACCGTCCCCTTTTGTCTAGTCAAATAAATAAAGGAGGGGGAGGGGAAGAGGGAGGGGAAGAGGGAGAACAAGTTTTGGGAGCCACTTTTTTTTTTTTTTAAAAAAAAGAAGGAAAACGACGCCTCTAAATCTCTAATAGACAATAAGGACAAGAGAAGGAGAAGAAAATTGGGGGAATAAAGACGTCAATTGTTATTTAAATGAGATTACAAACATAAATATCCAGCTACCTTTTCTTCTAACTTGTCTAATTTAATTGTCTCAACTCTCAATGAACACACAACTCTTAAGTTGACTTGACAGTTTTTTGGAAAAATTATCATTAAAAATAATGGCAGGTTTTTTATGTGTGTTAATGTACAATTTGGTAAAACTAACAACCTACTTACTGTTCTTGGAACGTGACCTCTCCCTCCCTGATGATCTAGAATCTAGAATGACATGTGGTTTTTTTATAATATTAAAATTTGCAAGCTTTTTTTTATAACTGTATGTACACTGTGTTGTAATATGTATTTAAAATAGAAATAAATATAAAAAAAAGTTTGATATTAATATTTCCATGAATTAATATTAAATGACATGACCAAGACCAAGACCAGCTCGGAGCTAATTGTGCACTCAAACTAATTAGTTAGAAATTTGAGAACCACATTAACCACATTATGTACATATATGTACATTATTATAGAACTAAATTGAATGTTAAAAGTATGTCTTTTTGAAAAATGAGACCTTAGTTTGAATTCAATAACTTTTTTTTGTATAATAATTTTTTTTGTTCTATCAAGTCAAAAAAAGTTATGAGCATGACTCACAAGAAAAAAATAAACTTTTAACTTTTAAATTTTCTCCATTTAAAATTCTCATCCTTTTTTCCACATGGATTAATAATTTTCTATAGAAAAGTTTTATAATTGTTGGTTCGCTTTCTCCGACTTGTTATAAAAAAAACTTTTTACTTGTAGAAATATTTCTAGAGTCCAAAAACTGGAAATATGCTCCAATCCTTTCTCTCTACCTCCATGCCGAAAATATCGAGAAGGGTCTTAATGACTTAAAAACTTTTATTTTTATGAGTTTAATTACATAACAAGTAAACTATCAAGAAATTTGTTGGACTGTGACTGTGACCCATTCTCAAAATGTTTCAATAGAGAAAAAGCCAACTTTAAGCCAAAATTATGAAGACCAATTTATAAACTTTGAGATATATTTTATATTGAGAAAATACAAAAAACAATAATCTTAAAGCTCAAAATTCTATCTCTTCCCTTTTTGGGGTGAAAATTGGTTCCATAAAGTTATTTCACTTTAAAACTTACACAAAAGAGAAACAAATAAAGAGAGAGAGAGAGAAGAATTGGGTGAAAAGTGAAAATGAAAATGCTCAACTTTCTCTAACACCCGCTGTCCTTTCTCCAGAGAGGTTTTCTTTTGTACAGTCGTGTACAGATGGTACAGAGAAAACTAGAGAGAAAATATGGGGAGTATAGATAAACTTACCTGTCACCAACACGTGTTTCCTTTCTCCATTTTCTCCAAAGAGAAAAGGGGCCAAAAAAGGGGGGGCCCTATTTCTCTATTTATGTACTTGTACTACCTTTCATTTTTCATTGACTTTATGTCATTTCGGTTATAGAACCCATCTCTCTATGAGACTTTTGGCCTCCCAAAAAAATGAAATTGAGACTCACACAGTGCAGCAGCAGGAGCAGGAAAGGCAAAAGTCAATGTTGAAAGGATACAGAAAATAGAATGAGACTCCAAAAAAAGATACAGATACAGTGTACAAGCCACAGTCTACAAAAAATAGAGGAAGGATTTTCTCCCAACTTTCTCCTTCCTTGTTGACACAAGGGAAAAGTTTGAATTCATTAGAGGAAATGAGGAGATTAAATTTCGACATTATTAATTGTCTCCCCATACTTTACCTAGATTGTAATTTGAAACCAATTTAATATTTTTTTTTTAATAATATATTTCTCTATTTTCTCCCTATAGAAAGTTATTTCAAAAATTGTATTCTACACATAATCCACAATTTTCTATCTCTATTTAATGTAAGAGGAAGTGAGGGGAGAGGGGGGAAGCCAAACTTTAGATTTTACTTTTCCGTATCCCTTTTCATGTTCTCTCCCCATTAACTTTTTTTTTTACAAAAAAAGGAAAAGTTTCTTGTGGTGTTATGGCTCTTTATGATTGAATGGATGTGAAATAAAAATAAGGGGGAAAAAATTAGAAAAGAGAAAGTCTCTCTCTCTCTCTCTGTTATACAATACAAGACTACAGTTACATGGCTGTTATTTTTTAGAGGGGGGGATGAATGTACAACATAAATAAAGTGTTAGTGACCGCCTGGGAAAATTGACACATGAGATGGAGAAGAATAGAGATGGGAGAAAATGGACATTTTCACTTTACATCTCTTCTCTTTTGTACATAGACAACTAGAGAAAAAGTCGGTTTCGTGTTTGAAAAGGAAAATGGAGTCAAGGGGCTTGTATAGATAGTTTGTTTTTTTTAAAGAAAAAAAAAACTTTCTTGTACTTTCCGTGCTTCACCGATACTCATTTTCCCTGTCACACACAATTCTCCTCTTTGAGTGTCAAGAGAGGGGGAGAAGGATTTCCATGAAATAATATTGAGAGAGAGAAAAAAAGTTTAGATGGATTTTTATTTCTCAAAATATTTTTTACAGACTTTAATTTCTTATTTTTTTGACAATTTTCACCAAAAAAATGTTTTTTGGGGGAGTTGAACGCCGTTCACAATAATTTCTTGACGTGTTGGGTATATTCGTAAAAAGAGGACAAAATTTGTCAACATAGAACAATTTTGGTTGAGATTTTAGAATGTTGACAATTTTTTAGTTTTGTTTATAAGCCCCCCTCTTTGATTGTTTACTCAAGAACTTTAGATGACAAAAAAATGTTCATTTTAATTTTGAAGACAGTAGACATGCCCTACTAGTTGACACTTGGGTATTTTTGTGCATTACTCTGATTAAAATGTTTGTGCCTTGAAGCATCCCTCAAAGCATCTCAGTAGAAAAACAGTTAATAATAAATACACTTTAAATGTAGACAATATTAATATTTAAATACTTTTTACCCTTGTCTCTCTCATTCAAAGTGTCTTCCATGATGCATTAGAAAGTCGAGCCAAAACCTTTTTTTGAAACATTATTTATTTAGAGCTGTGTACGCACTAGTAGGATATTTATGCTGTGCTAAAAAGTTAAAGTAGTTTCCATAAAATGAAAAATAAAAATAGAAAAATAATAAAAAAAACATTTTTTGAATATTTTCAAATAATATATCTTTTATTTTATTTTATTACTTTATGATTGATTTGATATATTATTAAATTATTTTTATTTTTTTATCACAATATAAATGTAATTTGATCTTTTTTCTTTCTTCTCTCTCTCTCTCACTGCGAATGTCATTTACTCATTTACACAAACAAAAATGAACTGTGAACATTTATTAATGTATATAACACAAAAAATTATTTTTTAATAAATTATTTTTTTTAAAAAATTAATTGACGTAAAATGCGACGAGTTTTATATTACTTAGTTTTCTATAATTAATTAATTAATGTAATAATTAACAAATAATACAAGTTTTCACAAGGTTTATGGACAAAGGTACATGATGACTGCGGAGATGGGTCATTAAAATAAAACACAAAAAAGGAGGGGGGTCCATTCTTAAATGTACATTTCTTTTGACAAATGTAAAACTTTAGTAAAAATAATTAATGTCAATGTCATTAACTTTAACAATTAATAATTAGTATTATTATTACTCATAAATAATTTCTTTTTTCAAAAAAAAGAGAATTATTATGAAAAAATGAATTTTTTCATCTACATTCATCCCAAAAAATGCTCTGACGTCATACATCATCCACTGTACTGATACTGATAGCGTACGAGACAAAACACCCAAAAAAAAGAGACGAGTTTAATCCTAACCCTTGTCACACACTTGATGGTTAAATAACTTGTATAATATTACACAAGAGAGAATTTATGGAGGAATGAGTTATGATGGAATGTCAGGAATTTTACTTAACATTACAAAAAAAAATGTCCATAACTTTAACAATGGTCAATGGACGACCAAAGGGAGGAGTTCGAGAATGGACGACCAACAAAATAATAATAATCAGTACAAGGAGAGGCAGCTGAAAAAAAAAATTGGACATTATTTTTTCAAAATATTATATAAATTATATTAAGTATTAAGTAGGTGGTTAACAATAATAAAAAAAAACTCCCCAAAAATTGTTTTTAAACTATTTTAGAGGGAGTGTTTGTTTGTTTGTGTAAAATAATAACTCTATAATTTAATACGATATTATATATATACTTATGTATTATATAGTAAAGATTATAATTATTTTCTCCCTTGATAAGTTTGATATAGTTAATATTTTTTTGATAATATTACAGATAAATGGGTTTTTTTTTGAAAAAACAAATCTCAGACAGTTGGACAGAGTAATTTTTTCTCTACTCCACCTTGAGTTTTGTCACTGCCCAGACTTGTTGACTCATACTTTTTATTATTGTTAAAGTAGCAGTAGTCAGGCGGGGAGGTTGTGATGGTTTTGTCATTGAGCCGTCGTCTTCTTCTTCGTCGGTACATTAAACGGAGGACGTAGAGAGTGAGGAGGGATGTTGTACATAAAAGGGCTGCAATTATGATGGCACAGTAAGGCTCCAAACCACCACTACTAGTACTACCACCTCCTCCAGAATCACTTCCGGAATTTTGTGACTCTTCCAGTAATCCTCCTGTTGTCACTCTCCTCCCTATTTTATATAGACAGAATCATCATGACAAGTGGCTAATTTGTATACTCTACAATGACCATTTTGTGCTGGAGTCATCATTTTCTTTTTTGTTTGGAAAAGAGCGGAAATTTAATTTAAAGTTGGGGAAATTAATGGAATTTTCACAATGTGTCTGTGTGGACTTGTAACAGTGAAAAGGGGGAGAGAGTATTATTAATAAGACTCTTATTATAAGAGGCTTTTGGGAATTGAGATGCCATGGCCACTCTACAACTCTCTCTCTCTCTCTCTTGTGTGTGTGTGCCGTGGTTCAGCTACATTTGACATTGGACTGTAGTCGGTAGAGCATTACAAAAGTACAAGAGAGAGAGAGAGGGCAAGTGAACGTGTCCACTTGTCAAAATGTCACAATGTAAAATGCCCAACTGTGACCATTCCATGAGTTTTTTGGACTTGTATTTTTCCCATTCCTCCACTCATCGCATCCTCCAATTCATCTCTGTCTCCCCTCCTTTCCTCCCATCTAAATCATCGTTTCTACTTGTACAGACAACACTAGAAAAATATTTTCTCTGCACAAAATTCACCATTTTCACAATTTCACATGTAAAAAATCATAACCTCTCTTTTCCAATTCCCAAAAAGTATTTTCACAAAAAAGAAAACACGGCAAAAGCCAAAATTTCACTATTTTCTACATCGTACCAATATTTTTTTCTTCCCCCCAAAAAAATGGTGACAAATTACACAAATTTTTTTATGTAGGCTATAGGCTAGCCCACTACTACAAAAAGGATGGAACTAAAAAGGAAAGTGAAAAATTATTTGAAAACTCACCAAAATCTCCAATGCACACTGGACAACATGAATGTTTAGCAAGAACCTAAATAAAATGTATTTATTCATGTCACTAAATTCAACTAAATTTAACTGGTTGATAATTTAAAATTTTAAATATTTACCGGCCGGTCACAAGTGAGACGAGGACAGCGGGCTGATGAAGAAAAACATTCAATTCGTCCATCTTGACAAATACAACTCTGACAGGCTCCAACCTACAATTGATGTAGAGAAAAAAACACATTGTATATGTCTCATATTTTTGATAATGACAATCCAACATTTGTCATCTCTTGATCATCATCCTTCATACACCTCCTCTGTATGTACGAATAATATATTGTGTTCCAATGTCAAATAATCCCTCCCTCACACACTGACTCTCTCATTTTGTTATTAATGGCTGAGACCAAATAAAAGTATTTGATGTCTTTCATCTTCTATTATGGTATTGCTAAATTGACGACACTAAACCAAGTCTTGATCAAATAAGGGCAAGTCCATGGAATTGAATTTATGAGTCCATTCCATTCTTCTATCATACGAGTTATAGATTATATCACATATTAAATATAGCAGTTGACAATTCAGACACCCTCTCTCTCTCTCTCTAGAATAAAGTGTGACAATTGACCGTATCTATGAAGCTCTGTGTCAAAATGTTATAATAATCATTTTTTATAACTTGATCATATTACGATAAGAATTTTTTTTGATGGATATTTCATTATATCAAAATTCTTCATTTGCCTAGACTCCAGACTCTACAACGCACTATAGTGAACAATATTTTTTACTCTGTTTTATTTTACAACAGTAGAAAATAAAAGTCTGGGAAATCATTTCATTTCTTTTTTTTGTTTGGAATTTTTCATTAGCTTCTTTTATACTAGAGAGAGTCAATCGTAAAAATAATATTCAGATCAATATTTAAGTGCCAATAATAACTGTCAGGGAAAAAAAGTCATTTTCATGATTTTGAACATGAAAAAATAATTTGTAGAAAATTGGAAAATTCCACAGAGGAAGGAGAGAGATAGAGAGATTCCTCTTTTTTGGGTGATAAATAAATTAAATATAAAAAATTGGCAGTAGGACTATCTCCGCTTTTGTCGTATCTCTACAGACATACAATTTACAGATAGGTATACATGCACAACTATTAATTTCCTTTCTTGACTAACTCTATTGAATTTTGTTATCAAAAATATGAGAAAAGGAGGACACACAGGATGTGTATAAGAGAGATGTTTATTGGATATAAAAAAATAAATATAGAATACCTTCCAAGTGTCACCATGAAAATATTCTGTATGAGAGTCATCACTAAAGCAATTACGTTTTCCATCAAACTGACTCGAACGATTCGTGATGGTATTTTCATTATTATTTATTCCCATTCCAATCCTACCCCCCTCCCCCCTTCTCTTCCCCCCTCTTAATTCTGAGTCCTCTTCTTTAAGAGTTTGAGAAGAGGCTGAACATTTGGGACAACAGGACTCTTTATCCTCTACCAGGTCAATACTGGCACAAGGGGCTGGGTCACAATTGGGACTTGAACATAAAACTTGACCATGATGACATGTACCTGGGACATACAATAGAAAAAAATTAAATACCAAAAATATTAGAAAATTTTTCTCTTTTTAGTCAATATGGTGAAAGTACATTGAAGACAAGGCGTGAGATTCCATTGATCACCCTCCACATGGGGATGCGAGTCAGATGGAGAGGAGGGACAGACGGTGATATTTATTTTATTTTCAAATTTGTCCACTTCTTCATCTGTAGAACATTGAAGAACAAACAAAAAAGAATTTTCATTTTAAAAAAACCAATAACAAAAATTAGTTTACTTTCTCAACCATTAAGATTTTTATCTATAAAAAAAAGAGAAAGCAAGAAAAAAAACAAATAGGGACTATATTAAAATGTCATCCAAAAAAAACAGTTCTTTTGTTAAAGAGAAAAAGACTGTGGAGTTTGTAAAGAAAGAGAGAGAGAGAAAAAAAGAAAAAAAAGTTTGGTAAACTGGATTAAATATCAACAAGATGACAAGAGAGGGGTTTGGATAAAAGAAAAACAATTTATACACAAAAAAAAGGTTGAAGGAGAGAAAGGGGAGAGAAAGGGGATAATAAATCTTTTTTTTACCCACCGTAGCATCTAGGACAGCAGTCACCAGGATAAAAAACCGGATGCTCACAGTCGGGTCGACTACTACATGTAATTAAAGTACACATTTCTAGGCCAAACTTGCAAACACAAGACCGGCAACTATCAGCCCATTCTTCACCCTCAAACCTTAGAATTATTCCATGTTCATCTATTGACTTGCACGTTCTCCCTCGTCCCTTCCCATCTCCTCGATCCATGACCACCTTCCCATTTGACACTTTGTCTCCTTTTTCTTTTTCCAATCTATCAACAGCCTGGACTCTAGGGCCTGTATATATATTAACAATACGACCATCCGATTCTACACGATGACTAGGAAGCATGTGAAGATCACCGGGTGGAACTGAAGCCAGCAACTGTTCTTGTTCTTCCTCCTCCTCCTCCTCCTCCTCTTCCTCCTCATCATCCTCATCCTCGTCGTAGTCCTGAATCGATTCTCTTGTCTTTGTCTCCCGATCCCGACTCGCTCCATTTGTCGTCTGGGTGTGTGTCGGGGTTTGTGGTCGTCTTGGAGGGACTTTGTGTCGACGACTACCATCACCACCCAAACTAAAAGTTGAACACTTGCACTCACACTCGCCCATCTCATCCATCTCGTACCCATGTGGACAATCTATAGGGCAATCACGAACCAAAAAATTCTGACACTTGTTACATTTACAAGTTGGACAGCCTTTCTTGTCCACTACTTGAAATCCATGGGGACATGAATTCCGTCCACACACCAGCACCGGGCAACTTCCCTCCCCTCCTTGAATCCCAATCTTTTCACCAATTCCAGCTGCATAACATATACATAGCATTATTTATATCTCTACGATACAAAATATCTCTATTATTCTCTCTCTCTCTCTTTTTCTGTCTGCTCAATTCTCATGGGAGACTGTGAAGAGAAAGAGGAGATGAGATAACTGATAAGGACGCGAGAACAAAAAGATTTACAGTCTTTTCACCGTCCCTTTTTTCTCTCACTCGGCCTCTCTCTAGTCTTTCACGAATAACTATTCTACGCTTTTCAAAAACACGACCAAGTATTATATCACAAGGGCTATTCTTTTTTTTTGGCGAGGAATGAAAAACCATTTTTATTTAAACCCCTTTTTTCCGCCTCTACATCTTCCTCTTCTTGGTTCGGATAAAAGCACGCGACTTTACATTGTGAATCGTAAAATACAAATAAAAATAGTCGTAAAAATTGGTCAAAAAAATATCATGACACACACAGACAGAGAGAGAGAGAGTTGAGAGTGGGTCGTGAAATAAAATAATTTTGAAAAAAAAACTTACACTCCTCACAACGAGGGCAACATTCTTCACTGATATGAATGGGATTCTCACACTTTGTTTTACACATGGCAGCATGACACTTGACCCGACCAAGCTCACAGAGACCTTTTTTTTAAATTGTGAAACAATATACAAATGTACAAAAAATTTAATTAACAAAAAAAAAAGCCAAATATCAACTTGTCAAAAAAACATTGAATTTTCATATGTACCACGTGACAAAATTTAATTAATTTTGGACATGACAGTCAGTATTCATGTGAAATTATTAATTAACATTAAACTTACAAAATGTACAGGCATCCTCATTCCACGTCTCTGAATTATTGTACACTTTCCCTGTACTCGTCACGCAACCTGTCCCCCACAAAAAAACATTTTCAAAAAATTTTAGAATTTTTTTACATATTGTCAAATGCATGTACATATTGTGTGATTTAATAAAATAAAACTATTTTATATCATAATTCATGTTCCCTCTCAACATCTCAAAAAAATAAAAAGAGAATCTTTTTTGACACGTATTCAGATCATGAATAATAATTTTAGAGAATATTGGATGGGAATAAAACAAGAGAGGAGCATTACACAAAAAAAGAACATTGGACGAAAAAGTCAAGTGGACTCAAGAAAAAAAAGAGTCTCTGTCTATATGGCAAAATAGGAAGCTATAAAATAAAGAAGAGACAAGAGACTCCACAGGCGAGAGAGAGAGAGACAAGTAATAGGATAAGGTGAAACAAGGAACAAGGTGAGAGACAGAAAAAGAGATAAGTGTGCTAGAGACGCGGAAACTAGGTATAAAAAAAATTGTATAGTATAGTAGTAAAATAATAAAATGGAAATGAGAAAGGATGAGACTTTACAAAGTCAGTGTACTAGGCTAGTGCCAGGACCAGTGTCAGTTGAATGTAAATGTGTACAAGACAAGAGAGTTTAAGTCAAGAGTTGCTGCCTTGTCTAACTCTCACGAGTTTTTCCCTCTCTCTCTCTCTTGACAAGATGAACATAAGCTCTCAGCATGATACACAAACCAAATGGGTGGTCCCCCCCTCCTCTCTCTTAATACACAAACAAAATATCAAGGTGAAAGAAAAACAAGACAAACTTTTTTAAACAGTTTTTACATGTTACATGGACCTCTGAGACTGTCCCCTTGTCTATATATAGTCCACTTGACTGTACAATTTTTTATATCAAACTACAATACTTATAATTTCTAGCTAAGAGAGTTAAAAATCTCTCAAACGTTTTTTAGAACAAAGACAGAGACAAAAAAAAAACAAGTGGGGGTGAAGGGTAATCATATAAAAAAAATTGTAAGGATACACGAGTCACATTAGAGATTGTGGACAGGAGTACAGAATATTTTTTGGGTGGTGCTCTTTTTATAAAGAGAGAGAGAGAGAGAGAGAGGATTGTCGGCGAGTGTTGAAAAGGCATTTAAAATTACCTGAAGCCCATTCTGGATAGTCACACTTGATATGTTGACAAGCTACAACTCCATCAGAACACGAGCACTCTGTACAGTCCTCCATGTGTGTCCATGTCTCCCCTGAGTCGTACTCTTGGCCTTCGTATAGACACACTTTCTTTTCTTCTGTAAAAATAAAAAATAAAAAATAAAAATAAAAATTACATTTTATTTTAATTCATTTCAACGCCATTCATTCCAAATATTTTTACACAGACGATTTTTCAGTAATTAAGTTAACTAAGTCAGTTATGTCTTTTCACTACTTTGTAAAAAAAAAATATTTGATAATGATTCAAAATTAAACTAGAAAATAAACAAAAGTCATTACAAATTTTTTGGGGGTGCCGAGTGTTTTAGTGTGACTTTAAAATGAAGAAGAACTAAGAGAGAGAGAGAGAGAGAGTGCCACATGGGACAATTTATAACTTTGTTTGGTTTACTGGCTTTAGATAAAGAGAGAGAAAGAGAGAGAGAGAGAGAGAGAGAGATAGAGAGAGAGAGAGAGAGAGAGAGAGAGAGAGAGAGAGAGAGAGAGAGAAGAGAACATTAAGAGGAAGAGCAACACCTCTTTTAATCCCTAAGTGGAAAATAATGGCAATAAAAGGGAATTAAGGGAATTAAAGTAGCCGCAAAATGATGAGATCAGAGTCCACATGGCACACTCTACGACTCTCTCTCTCTCTCCACAAAAAAAAGCTGTCAAGAAGTTTCATATTCCTTATATTTGTATGTTTTGTTATATACACATTTTAGCTATAAAAGCAAACGAGACTAGTTTTCAACACAGAAAAAGAAGAAAAGAAAAGAGAGAGAGAGATAGGAAAGAGAGGAGACTCTGGAGTTTGGCGGAAATGAAAATGGCACGTTGGAGAGAGAGAGAGAGAGTACATTCATTCTTATTACAAGATAAATCATGCATTATTGCCCTCGAGCCGTCATTTAATAATTAAATTTATGGCGATTATTTTCAAACGAAAGATTGCACATATTCATACCTCCCTTTAAAAAAAACGACAATTTATCGCTTTAAATTTCCTCCTCTCTCCTTCCTCTCAACTTTTCTTCTTCTTCCTTTTTACAAGAAATTATATAGCCTCAAAACTTTTATTATAATAGTCTTGTGTGCTTCATCTCAAAAGAAAATAATTTTTTCTCTCTCCGGAACTTGAGAGAGAGAGAGTCCCTTTTTAGCACTCGTAAAGAGTCCTAATCCTCCTTTTCGATAAATGCCTTACTTATTAGAGTTACGAGTTTCCGTTCTTCATTTGCTATGAATTTTTCTACATATAAAAAAATATGGAGGGGAATTTGTATGTACCACAGAAATTTGTGGGGAGTATTTGTTACTTTAAAAAAAAAAGTCTGAATACCAAAGGAGAAAGTCCGAACCGAAACCGAAACTGAGAAAGCGAGAGAGAGAAAAAAAATGCGTGACTAATGTAATGTGAAGTTGAACGAAGGATATCTTTCTTGTGGTTTCTCTCGACTTTTTTATCCTTCATTCCTTTATACAAGGTTTTTTTTCGGGAGGAGGGCCTGACAAGAAAAAGAAGGGGAACTGATATAATATAAAGAATCATGAAGGAGCTGAGATAAAGAAAAAGAGAGTTGAATGCAAAATCAAATTTCCTTGAAAATTTTCTTCAATGTTTATAGCTTGCTGCATATAAATGGCACTGTCACACGCTAGAACTCATTTCCATTTCCGTCGAATTTTGTTTTTGATTCCCATCCTCCTCCTCCGTCCGAAGACATTTTCACGTACTTTTTTCCCCTCTCTCTATCTCTCTACATGTATAGTTCCATGTACAGATAGTTGAAAACGGTTAAAAGATATCTGTATCCCCTTCCCCTTTTTGGAGGCTCGCAAATGGAGGAAGAGAGAGAGCCACACGACAGATAGAGACAGACAAACACATTACAAATCATATTCATAGATAAAATCAGAATTTACGTTCTCCGACAAGTAATGAATCCTTATTTATATTCCATCTATCTTCAAGATTTATCGCCATGACTTAAACTTTTACAAGGACTCACAGACAGAGAGAGAGAGGAGCACGTGGAATTGTGAATTGTCCCGCACGCGACATTTATTATAAAATTGGAAATTATTTATCCGTTTACCAGACCAGGACGTATGCTATAGCATAGCTATGAACAACTGAATTAGTATTATAAATATTTTAATTCTTTTTCCATTCAATTTCTTACCCAATTGACTTGGACTACATTGAAGGAGTGCACAGCAACGACCAGGTTGACCCGTTGAATTGAGAACTAAATTCTCTACCCATCCCGTCGGGCATTCTGGTTTGGGACACAGTAGTCCAGGATTACATTGACATTTTTCCACGACGGGACAACAATCATTTGAGTCTTGATGGACACTCGTCGGCAATCTGTAACTGTCTGACGGACACTCTTCAACTTTTGGGCATCTCACACGACTACAACGTTCATCTGTAATTAAAAAAAACAAAACAATTTTAGTCATTTTAACAAACTGACAAAATTCTCAAAAAAAACTCTTGCCGTGCATCAAAAAATAGACAAACAAAAAAAACCTCATGAAACTCAATCTTTAGATGTCAACAAAAAGAAGAAGGGCAGACTATTATTTTTTTTGATCGAGAATTTATTTATCGTCTCCCCATGCTTCATGTTGTCATCATTGTAAGATTGTACATTTGGTACATTGTCATAATGAGAAGAGGGACGTGAATGTCAACACATTGAAGCCTGAAAAGTTCAAAGCCTTAAGGAATCTTTCTTTACACAGTACACAAAAAACTCTTGTGTGTAGACACACATCATACAACAAAAAAAGAGAGGACACAAGGAAAAAGTTTCATCATTCATGCATATGACAAAAGTCCACATTGGCCTTACACATTAACAATGTCAACAACAAAGTTTTTCCTTCCATAACATCCCCCCTACTCACAAGACTCAACTCTTGTTCTTTTTTTAAGTTGAAACTACCTACCTTTTTTTATATCTAATATTATGTTCACCTTCTATGGAGAATGGCTTGGCTTGACTGTACACACTTTTTATGTACTTTTCCATATTTCCTGCATCACAAAGCACCAATCCAATATGGAGGAGTAGGGAGATGAATTTTCCATCAAAAAAAAAAATAAATGTTTTTTTTCTCTTCTTCTTTAAAAATAAACTCGTACTCCTCCAGTCACAGTCAAGACATTTAAACTGACAAAGAATGGAGGAAAAGGTCAAATATGAAGTTGATTTTGATGACAATGACAATATTTATTTTCTCTTGTGACCCCCCCCCCCCTTACTTTATCCATCCTCGTAGTTTTTTTTATTTTATCCCATTTTTGTTACATATATTAAAATCTGTAATGTAAAACTATTGTGAGAGCATTGTACTAGAATTTACATGAGAAAAAAAATAATCAGAGTTTAACAATAGAACACGTAGAGAATGACTTTGGTTTTAAAAAAAAATCCTCTTTAAAATTATACTGTGAATCCTTTTCTTTTTTAGCGTTGACATTTTCCAAATGGTCGTGCAAAAAAAAAGAATTTTTTTTGCTCTCCACTTGACTATTCCCATGAAAAAAAAAATTACAAAAGAATTCTCCACAGAGAGAGAGAGAGAGAGAGAGAGAGACAGAGCAAAAAATAAATTAAAATCCCTTGTCCATTTGTTGACATGATAAATAACAATTTAAGAGTTCACTAAGGTCAAGGCACATAAATACCCAAAGAATAATGTACAGAATAGTTTTTTTTCTAATATTAAATCCCTTTAAAAATAAACTTAATATAAAAATACCAATCTGAAAATATGTACACATTTCACTTGTACTGTAGTCCACCCTTGTTAGGAATGCAGAGAGAGAGAGAGAGATCAAAAAAAGACCTTGATACAAATTAATCAGAGAGAAAAAGATAGTAGAAATAAAAATGGAGGGAGGTATATGGAGTAACAATTGAAAATAAAAAAAACAAATTGATCTTATAAAGAGAATGAGGAATGGAAACTATGTACAAATAGAAGAGAGCTCTAAACATGAAATAGTCATCCAAGATGATGACGAGAATTGAGGAGGCAGATCTTGTAAAATGTAAAGAGTGGCTTCCAAAGTTTCAACTTGAACTCTTCTCCTTGTTTTTTTATACGTACACAAATGTACACAAGAATAGAGAGAGAGATCTTAAGTCTCTTTTTCAATAGACCCTTACACTACATATAAAATAATAATATTAGGTAGAGTTGAAGAGAGAGAGAGATAAAGACGTTATGAAAATATCTTAATCGTGTGCTCAAGAGACATGACAAGGGAAATAAGGACGACGCCCACATTTTAAAACCATTGCCATACAATTCCAATGGTCCAAAATGTCTAGGAAATCCCAACCAAGTATAAACACTCATCTCATCCTCAAGGAAGAGAAACAACAAGAAAGCCCACAGGCTGGCAATTCCATTCCATTTATCTATAATTTTAGGGTGCTCAATAATACGGGTAGCATTATTGGTTTAGTTTATTACAAAACTCCCATTTAAGTTTCTTTTTTTTCTCTTGTAGCGTCATTCTATACCCCATTTTATTATACAGATATCACATCTCTCCCTCTTATCTTAACTTTTCCTTGTCCTCCTTGAGTTTCCTCGTCTATTAAGAAATTTTTTTTTGTCAAGAAGATGCAGGCGAATTCATTTCAATTTCTACTCCAATTATTTCTTTAGCCTTAACAGTCTTCGTCTATTTTATATGCCTTAGGAAAAAAAATAAATCTCCTTCATCTTGTTATAATTATAATTAAGATTTTCAACACAAAAGACTTTTCTCTCTCTCTCTACTAGTCTTTATGAGTGAGTGTAGTACACTTGATAAATTTGACAAGTCTCTTGAAATTTTCTCCTAAAATTGTTTTAGAATCTCCACTCCGGGTGTACTAATGACTCTGTCTTTTACAAGCCAAGAGGAAATAAGAAAATGAATTCAATTTTCTTTTTTCAAAAAAAAATGCCTCTAGCATTTAAAAGTTTAAATACCATGAAAAAAAAGAAGTTTTTTTTGTATATAAATGCCAACCCATTAAATAAAAAAAATCTTTTTCTTTTGATAGGCAAAAAAAATCGAAAATCATTCTCCATAAAATATTCCACATTAGGAATTTTAAACGAGAGAGAGAGAGGGAGAAACTAATGTAATAATCTTGTCCAGAGTCATAATAACAATATAAAAAAAGAAAAATAACAATAAAAAAAAATATTTGAGATAAAATATTTCTTGATATATCTCCCTCCCTTCCTCTCTCACAAATTTTTTATTAGAGAATGTTTTAACCATTTTATTACTTTGAAAAAAAATATTATTGAGACGTGCTTCCACCATTATTTCTCCTTCTGTTCCACTAGACTTGTTCCCAATTGAAAATACATGTCTTTAATAAATACATTTTTTTATTAAATGATGAAAGAGAGAAAAATATTGTACTCGTATCTGTACATGGAGTCAAAGTCATCATCAAGCCACACATTTTTATTATGGTGGGAATACTAATGGATTAGAAAATTAAAAGTTTGTCAATTTACATTCAAATTTGAAATTAAAATCCCCCTCCTCCTCCTCTTCCCTTTCAACATTGGGAATTAGGGCCTCATGAATGACCTCAAGATGACCAAAAAGAGAAGAAAAAGGAATTTGTCCCCATTTGACTGTGTTAAGTGACATTTGACAATTCCTGATGGACAATTTGGGTGACATGGTAAACAATAGTTTTAAATGTGGTGAAGAGGAGGCCAGCAAAATAATAACAAAAAACAAAGTAGTAAATAACAGTCCATATTGTCCATTAAGGGAAAAAAACGAGTTGGCAGGTGATTTCCTCACATTATCTCCACTCTCTCACTTGTTACTCGTATACTCACTGTCCGCTGACTCAACTTTATATTGCCAAAATTGGACTACATCTTATAAAATTTATTTTTTGGTGGTGGTCATCAACTCCTATCGGCTATGGCATGTCGTCGACAGGCTTGACTGACAACTTAAGTGAACGTTTAAGAAAGAAGAAGAAGGAAAAAAAAGCTTTAAAAGCCTTTTTACTTCTTGCAATTCCCATCTCAAATATCTCTCTCTCTCCATTGTAGGTCTAATATACTCCATAATAGTACATAATACAAGATGATTATTTTCTTAAAAAATTTTTTTTGTCTTGATTGTCATGCAATTCATGTCCCTTGTAAGAGTTACAATCCTCGCACAATCTTTCAAAGATTTAGAGACAACTCCTTGAGAGAGAGAAATTGAAGATACGAAGACGGAAAAAAAATTCTTAATCTCTTATTATAATGGAATACAGTGAGGGTATAATATTAGCATTAAAAACAGCACTTTGTACAATTTATGGACTCAATATTGGACACAATCAAAAAGTACAATGAAGCCACTCCAAATTTGTATCTAGTCCACGTATAAGTACATCAGACACAGAGAGAGAGAACCAGAACAGGAAAGACAAGGGACAAGAAATACCAGCAGCCTCTCTCATCCTTGTCTTGGCTTCTTATGACTTGAAGCAATAACTGATACTCTTTTTTTTACAAGAGACATTGAATCTATCATCATATTCTGTTCTAATTTTCTCTCTGGAAAAAAAAGAACCAGTCCATGTCATGTCATAGTCCCTTGTTACTTTGTTGGAAAACAATAAGAATTTTCTCTCTCTCTCTCTCTCCCAAATTTGGGCATCAATTTTAACAACAAGAATCCGACACATAATTCCAAATCATCTTTATCTTCACTGTACATCTCTGCTGTGTGTCTATAGAACTCTTTATTATAAAAACCAATTCTATATTATTTATTAGTGGTTTCCTATAGTAAGTTAGCCCCCTCCTCTTTATTTGGTCTATTGAACGACTCGTTAATTACGACTTTGGATGGTTAATGGACAGTACAATCGTCTACAAATTGATCTGACTCTGTGGCTGTAAATCAAATGTTAAACTACATACGAGTCTATAATATCCAGTGTGCTAACTGCTACTACAGATACTCGTACACATGTACTAGAGAAGACGAGAGTCAACATTCTACATGTACACAATGAAGAGATGCGAAAATACTTTACGGATCTCTCTCTCTCTCTCTCTCTCTCTCTCTCTTGCAGAGACTTTTGTCTGTTGAGATATTAAAATATAAAGGCAACACATCTCCGATCTTGAGACCTTTGAGGAGTCAAGAGTGCTGAGGTCTTTTGCAATTTATGTACTCTCCAACTCTAACTCTGCCTGCCTCATGATGGTAACCATTTTGATGATGCCAATGAAGAGAGAGAAGGTTTGAAAAAATAGAGAGAGAGAGAGAGAGAGAGAGAATTCACATTTGAAATTTATATTCCAAGGCCACGTCAAAAATTTGTTTAACATGGCAATTGAACCGCGTGGCAGAATGAAATGTGAGCTAAAAACTACAAACTACAAACCAACACAACCGTCAATGCCAATCGGATGAGGAGGAGGATGCAACTGAAATTGATACTTTACAAAATTCTATACATAAATTTTTTTTGAGGTTTGAGCATGTGTACACATCATTGTCAATGACACAATCTCCTACATTGTACAATCTATTTATTGTAATTGTCCAACTCACAACATCAACAACAGCAAAAGAGATTCAAATATCATGTCAAGTGTACTAGTGAGTCTCAATTTTCAAAATAAAAAGAAGACGAAACAATTTTTTTTTAGATTTAACCAATTAAAAACTATCTTAATTGGACACATGAAACTCCTTGATCTACATTTATACAACTAACTACAACTCTAGCTACTTGGACAAGGCTCGTTTATTCTCAACTCATTTGCCAATTTGTACAAACTTGATTGACAAATTGTTTTATCTAAATTTTACTCCCGTATCCTTTTCAAAAAAATTGAGAATAATTATGGTAACAATTAAAAAACTTTTGATCATATACATACATCTTCCATAAATTCTACACAACCCTCCCAGGCACTAACTAACTATGAACTAAATGTACTACTACTACGATTCGACTACTGCAATTTAATAGTAGACCAATCAATTCATTTTATAATTGCATTCCTCTGAGAATGTCTCAGCATAAACTAAAACCAAAATTGACAATACCCTCATGTACATGTAAATAACAAAATAAAAATGCAGCACAAAAAAAGGTGCAAGTCCTTCAATAAAAAATTCTCTGTCAGTCTCCATTATTAAAATAGTAATAATAAATCCTACACATATTTTCCCCTTAAAAACATGTTAATCGTTGACGTAAACAAACAGAGAGAGAATTTAAAGAAAGAGAGGGGCAAGTCTAAGTCTAATTATGTAGAGTAAAAGCTTGATTAACATGAGAATAAGATTAAGACAAGATTTTTGAGATACATATTTATACAAAAAAGATGCTCTGCATGCTTACATGAGCATGGCTTCCTTTTCGTATAAATAAATACGAAGGGAAAAAAACAGTTGGTAATTGGCAAGGCTATGTGTATACTAAATGTTATACTCGTATCATGTACAAAAGAAGAAGATGAAATGGTAATGTTTAGGCAAAGGAAGCGCGTCTCTTCAGATTATAATAATAGCTCAACTTTCATTTAATATAATATACATAAATAATAATAACTGTATTCCCCTCCGTCCCTCCAGTCCCAAATAATTAATGAGAATGACCATATCATTAATGAAATGACACATACTGTACAGAGCACCGTACCCCCGCTCTTCATTACACGTTTACATTATTTTATACTGTACAGAAATTTTCTCCCTTTATATTATTCCACTCTCTCTCTCTCTCAAAGTCCAATTCCAAGTTTCAAACTCTGAAAATATTTTCTCATTCTAAATCTAATTCTTGGTAAATGCTCTCCGGGACTAATTTGACAAAGACTAGTTATGTACAATAGAAATTTAGTATTGTACAGAGAGAGAGAGAGGCTACAGCTACAGTTGAATGGCTATGGCTATGGGATGTGAATGGGAGAAAAGGCTATAAATTTTATAATGAGAATATGCCATTGGATTGAATCAAATTGAAATTGAACTCCCTACACAAAATTGGGTAAAGTCAAATGGAGAAGGCGAGAAGCACACGAGGATTTTTAGAACAAGATAAAAAAAACTACTATAATGTGCTAAGTTGTTTGACTCTAATCAAAGCAAATACAAAAACGCACACACATACACATGATGTAAACTGAGAATTTCATCGGTTCACCACTCAAGCGCTTCAAATCAAGCAAAAACTACTCCAGTGAGAGACTTTACACAGTTTTTGGATACTCATTTGGTGAACATCCACCTCCTCCTCCTCCCAATTTCATTACAAAAAGTAACTCTTTGATACAGCCAATAATAAAAACTTTGTATAAAATCAACCTCTCTCTCTCTCTCTGTATATGTACAGATACTCATTCCATTATATTCTGAGAGAATTACAACTGCAAAGTTTTTTTTAAAAAGAGGACACACTGGCTAGTGCCAATGCAGATGGGAAAATCAAGAGTTACAAGTTAAAAGTTTTTTGCCATGTGATTCACAAAATGAGCAAAAAATAAAGGACTTTACTCATTTTGTATCTTTTATTGTACTTTAAACATTTAACCAAAGTTAGTATGAAATGAGATACAGATACGAGCCTAGGGAGATATAGAAAATGAACAAAATAGTTAAATTATTGTCATTGTGTCTCCCCTCCCCATTCAATTCTGTTTGTGACAATGTATGAGTATTACCTTATTTTGTCATTGTTTGTACAGTGAACAACATTTGAAAACAAGATAAAAACAAGAGGAGAGATAAAGTGAGCCAGTTTACAGAGAAAAAGTGAGTTTAAAATGGCTTACGTCACTCCAAATAATTTAGATTAAACTAGTACCTTACACCACTACAGACTACATTCCACAGCGGAAGCATGGGTGATGTAGAGTTAAATACAAATACAAAAAAAGACAATAAATTGTAACATTGTATTTAACCCATAACTGATTATAGAGTCCCCCAAAAAAACCATTTATTTCAATGGTATGCAAATGTAAATGGACAATTAAGAATCGAACAAGAATTTAAAAAAACATTGTCTTTTTTTAAAAGTGCAGCCAACAACTTTTAGTATAACAAGGGTGGACAAAAAAAAATATAATTGTGATTTTAATCTAAAGAGTTACAACCATTGAGTGGGATGTTTTCAAGTTTTTGGCTTTGTTTTTTTATCTACAGTCAGTTTAACTCTTGCTCTTGTTATTCTTGGTCATAAAATATTAGTTGTGTGTACAACATTATAGTACATACAATGAGATTGGAGATAAATTGACTTGAAACTGGCATCCAAGCAACTATTTAAGTTGTAATGAATGATGAGGTGATGATTGAAGGTCTCGCTACGAAGCTGACATGTTAAAGTAATCAAGTTTTATACATAAAAAGAATATTGAAAGAGAAAATAATTGTATTGAAAAATAATTAACTTTGGTTAGTTACAAATAATAATCATTATTAATTTTATTTACAGACAACAACAAAAGGCTTTTTTTTCTACGACCATAATTTTCAATTTATAAAAATTAAAATAAATTAATTTTTCCATTATCTTTCGAGCATCTAAACAGACGATGGACGATAGATTCTCGTGTATTTTTTTAATATGAGAGAAAGGAAGATAAATTTATGAAGAGAGAGAGAGAAAATAACCAGAATTCACTCCTCCTAGAACTCACTGCAGTTGTCAAAAGTCAAAAAATAATGTAGAAAAAAAACCAGAATGGTGCACGGTGCACAAGTTTTTTTCTTTGAATTTTAAATATATAAATAATATTATATTAGACACAAATATAATATAATAAAAAGTTTTTTATATTGAAATGACAAGAGAGAGAGAGAGAGAATGATTCTTGTCTTGTACAATTTTACATGCTATAAACTTTTCAACTTGAATTAAAAATTACCTCGATTTTCATCTCTCCAAATATGTATATAAATAAATACAATACGTGACGGGGCATGGAAGTTAAGAGCTTTGAGTTTTGAATAAAAACAAGACTGTCAAAAAAAATCTCCCCTCAAATAACATACAAAAAAATAGTTTTACATATTATTCCTCATTTATTCTTGTTAGTCATCCAAAGTCACGGTATTTATGTTATGGAACAAAACATGTAAAATAAAAAAAAGAAACAAAAAAAAACTACCAAGGTACTATGATACATATAAAGAGAGCTTAAATTTAGCAAAGAATAAAAAAAACTGCACAGTGCACTCAAATTGCATTATCTGCATTGTCAAACTTTGTACAGAGAGAGAGAAATTTTTTTTTGCATGTTAGAAAAAAGAAATAGTCTAGATTTTTGCTCCGGAATTTAACCAACTTACATAATATTATGTTTGGGATAATATTAGCATGAGAATGGGAGAACAATACAAATGCATAAATCTCTTTTGACTGCCCTTCTCCCTTTAGACATAAAAATTGTGAGCACGAAAGTGCATGCTAGAGTCTGAACATAAATAGACAAAATATTACAATTAAAATCCTGTGCTAACTATTTACATAGAAAAATATGTAATGGAGAGAGAGAGAGAGAGAAAAAAAAAAGGTTGAGAAAAATTAAAGTTCAAGGCTGTTTTAATCAGCACTTGGGATATAGCACTAGTTAGTGCTATTCCTTGGCACCCTTTCCTCTTTCATTTGTTTACACAAAGTAATGCACAAAAAAACATATGCAGTATTATTCATTTATATGAGAACATGAACACACAAACAAGGAGAGTCCTGCCAAGTCACACGGAGGGTGATAAAAATCATCCCTCTGGATGGGAACAACAAGATGAAGAGTTGCAGCCTGTTTTAAATTTGTAATTCAATTTCTATTTCATTTAACTCTACGTACGAGAGTCCCTGTATAAATTTTACCTGTGGCTACACATAAGTCCACATATGTAAAATAGTATGTACACTACTTTTTTCAAGTTTAATTATATTCTTAAACTATCCCCTCAATGTGGAATCAATCACACTGACTTTTATGAGCAGTCGCATTTATCACCTCAATCCTACCTTATTAGCACAAAAAAAAGTATTAGTTGTCAGTAATTTTCTTTTCAACTTCAAGATAAACTTTCCACATCTGACATCTCCAGGCATCGAACAACGGCGTCAAGTGCATCTATTTTTCATTTTAGAGTCAAAAAATGGTTAAAACTACTCAAACGGCTTCTAAATGAGGGTCAAAATCATACATAAACAATCATCAATTATTTATACAAGTTAAATAAAAAATTGATCATTTTTTTTGAACAAGAATAATTTATAAAAATCTCTGCCTCTCGAGAGATCTCTCTAGTGAAATTTATGATTTGCCCACATTTTTGCCTTGAACTGTGAGATGATGTGGTTTGCAAAATTTTTTCAAATTTTTTTTCCTTCTTATTAATAGAACCACTCTTTCATCTCATTTTTAGTCGTAGAAAACAAGAAACTTTTTTTTTTGTTTGTATTTAGATGATAGTGGGGGCCGTGTTGTGTATTATAAAAGTATACAACTGGAGATACTACTCTACGTGTATTCTTTGAAAAATTTATCCTTCATACATTTTTTTTCTCTTCCCTTCATCTCTACATTGAGGATGACCAAAGGTTTTCTTTGTTTCCATGCAATGTCATGCATAGCTCACATAAGAAGACGATTCCCCATGTTAAAAATACGAATAGTATTTCTTTCTTGGGAAGAGATGTAATGTTCAAATATTTTTTACGTTTTAGTTTTTTGGAGCTTACGCTCAAGTGCAAACTGCAAATAGCAAAAGTTGCATGTCTTTTCCACATGTTTAGTTGTTGCCTCCAAATAATCTAATATAACTAACTCTCTCTCTCACTGTCTGTTACAGTGAACAGTGTTGAGTGTAGACTAATGTGATTTTCCATGATTCTATTTTCAACCAAATGTTAAGTACCTTGTCTGCATTGCAGCTGCATATTCTGTGTATGTGCTTTGGTTAGTATCTTTTTTTTCTGTCTTAAAAATATTCCTCATCCTCTTGGTGAACATTTAATTTTCTTTGTTCTCACCTCCATGAAAACATGTTAGCCCTAGCGTGTAATGGGAAGGTAAGTGTAGAGGAAGAGAAGGTTGTAAAATAGAAATAATGGAAGAAAAAAAAGAAGAAGAAATAGTCGAAGGAGATGCTTCCGAACATTAATGGTCATGTTCCGTCTCTTTCTATTTGTTGTCTGTCGCGTCACATCACATGACAGCGTCAAGTCATTCCATTAGCATTATCATGAACGAGACTTGTGTGTGTGTGTGTGTACAATATAAAAATACTCGTCATATTATTTTGAACAAAAAAAACTCATACCTTTTATTATACATAATCCTATTATGTACATATGTACAGATACTGTACTGTACAAAAGAGGAGATTCAAAGGAACTCAAAACCCGTAAAACGTTCATGGAAACAACAAAGAGACACACAAGTTTTATAACTGACATGTACATATCTGGAGAAGGAGGAGGATATTGTAAAGTTCTAAGCTGTTGATGATCACTTTAAAGGGTCAAGTTTTTTGTGGGTAATATATTTATAATCATCAAGGTGGTTATATTACTTGTCTTTAAAAAAATATCATCATCCTAATAACTTTTCCAGTAGTTTTAGTTATATGACATTTAAATGTAATGTTGTTGACTATGACTAAACAGTGTATCAGTCTCAAATCTTTGTAACATGTTTTTTGAACATGACAGCTCGAGAGAGAAGACTGACGCCAATTCTGAAATCCAGAATGATTCACAAATAGTTTACATTTTACAAGGAGTACTACATAGACCACTAAAGACGTGCGTAAAAAACATGGTAATAATAATAATAGTAAATAAACATCATTAATTTTATAAATGCCATTTAATTACATTATGATTTCATAATGAATGATTCCCATTGGGTATATATTTCAAGAAAAAATCATAATATTTTTCCCTCCTTTAATGTTCCTTCATCTCAAATATACTTTACTCTCTCTCTCTCTAATATGAGGGATGCCTGCTGATTCTCACCAGTCAAGTTAGAGACTATGGAGAAGAAAAACTGCCAAGTCTGTGACTCTCTTCATTTAATTAGATAACTAACTCTCATCCTGTACGAGTACCAGTGGAAATATTACTTTATTCTCGTCTCGTGTATTGTACTGAACAAGACACGTTAGTGGAATTGTGTGTGTACACACTGTAGATTCGAGAGTATTAGCATAAACATTGGCATTAGTACTTTTATAGTCTCTAAGCGTCTTTTTTATTATTGTTTTTTATTACATAATACTTGTGTATACAGTCAAAATTATTATCTTTATGTACTCTTGATTCATTAATCGAAAGTACCATCTCGGAGTGGAGGAGGAGAAAAATTTGTTTCTTTTTTCTAATTCAGACACAAGATAATAATGATCATCATCACGATGTATAATGACTTTGTACAATGTTAAATGATCACATTATTATTTTCATAAAAAAAAGAACAAAAGACTAACAAATAATAGGTGAGAGAAACCCTACATAATATATGATGAGTTTGGAACATAAAAATGAATAATATTTTTACAAGGACTGTGAGAGATATTACTAAAAATGATAATAATATTAAATAAAAGAATTAACAACAAGAAAATATATCCTCTATTCTTTCAAAAAAACCAGTCAACTACCCCTAAAGCTTTACTTTTTATCTTTGAGAGAGATCCTTTAAATTTATCTTTTGAAACATCTTTTCAACTTTTTTCTTTTCTTTGTATTAACGATTATCTCGAGAGTCAAGAATGTACACGATTCATCTCGATTCACTTTTTTGTATAGTGTACATATTATAAATACAAAATTGAGGATACACGTTTCTTCCTTTAGTGATGTGTTACTTGATATTGTAATCACAAATAATAGTCAAAGTGTTAAAATATCAATGAAACTGAATCTCCATTTTACGATCACCTACAACAACAACAACAAAAGAGAGAAAAAAAATATGTTGATTAATTTTCCAAGCCTAATAACTCCCCATCAATTTTCACAAGATAAAGTACTTAAATAATCATGCAAGTTTTATTGAACATGAAATATTATGTAAAATTGATATTGATACTATCAAACCCCCCCCCCCCCCAAAAAAATAAAAATATAAGCGTGTTTTTGTTATTTACCAAAATGCCGTTGGAGTTGTGCATCGATGAGGAGGAAGCCAAAGAAAAATATCATCCAAAAGTGGATCGTCATAATTCATAAAATATTCCCAGGAGCATTTCACACTAAATTTGACACTTTTTTAAATCATTATTTTATAATGTAGTAAAACAATTCCCCTTCAAGTATATGAGCAACACTCCATCATTAAAATGATCTGTACTATTTAATTTTCACTCTAGAAAATTTCACTAGGCACTAATAATATTCTAATATCAGGGATTAATTAATTATAATAGAAATTTCACTGATACACTCCTGTGGTTTGATAATATTTACAAAAAGAAAACTAAAAACACTTTGATCTCGTTTTCTCTCTCTCCCTTTTCTCTGGGGGGAATGGAAAATTTCAAAAAAAAAATCAAATATTTTTTTGATCACAAGAGCACTTTCACAGAAACAACAACAATTAACTTGTTTCAAGATTAAAGATAAGGGAAGCACTTTATATTAAATGTAAGCGTGGAAAGACCAAGAGAGGACCAAAACATGGACCGCTGCAGACAGCTGATGGTTCAAAACTGAGCCTTGCCAAGCATTTTACTTTTCTCTCTCTCTCTCTCTCTCTTTGATAGCACATGTAAAACATTTAACTTTAAACTCCCTTTATCTCTCTTGTTTCGTTATTATTATTATATTAAACTGTCTTGTATTGTATACAATGTATACTACTTCTTGTTGTTGTTATGTACATATTTTAATGCAAGTAACAGCAACGTGAGCCACTAGGGCAAAGTGAGTCACTCTAGTTTTTTATTAATACAATTAAACTATTTGTAGTTAAAATTTTTACTTGTACATTTTGGATAGCCAAATTAATTCTCTCTGTATCCTGTAAATCTCAAGTTGATTGGAATCATAGTCTAGCCGTAGCCTCTCTTGAAAATGCGTCAAAAATGCATAGGACAGCATGTTAGAAAAATGACGTTTTATGGACTTCGTAATGAAAAATCTGTAGAAAATTCAGATGTAAAGTTAAAATTATGTCAATTATATAATTATGTAGCTGAATATACACTCTTTCAAATGGGGGAATCAAAATCTTCTAAATTTGTTGTGACTAGATTTTATCCCGGGTAGTTTACCAGCCCCGAATTTCTGTCAGTTTTTCATCCATTTTTTGCGCTACAGCTTATAAATTACGATTAAATGTGCGTTATCATATTGAATTTTTGTATCATTTTTTCTACAAGTTTAAAAATTATATATTAAATAACAAGAGAACAACAAAGTCAAACAAACTCTGCTGGCTCACTTTGCCCTAACTCGCCTTTAATATTTTTTTGTTAAACATTCCTCTGGAACCTTTATCCTGTCCACCCACTACAATTTAAGGAAGATGATGATAGGACTACAAGGGGCCAAAAAAAATTATATAATACTACTACAATAGTCACACCAAAAAGAAGAAACTGTCAAACATGGGGCCATGTTCAACTAGGGCTTCTACTAAAAAGAATAAAAACATATATACAGATACCTACATAAATTCACAACTTTTTATATATCACAACACAAATTATGATGATCCAATGATCACAAAAGATTACACACACACACACTTAAAAGAATATGCTGTAGGCATTACTTGTACATGTTAATAGTTTTTTTTGCATTTAATTAATTATAGGTAAGAGATCAAGACTATAATATTATATTATTATCATCATCACTGACGAATGAGTCTCTCCTGTGCATCATCTAAGTTGATGCGGCCCAAAGCCACATATTAATGACAAGAATCATCATCATCTCGAACATCAAGAGCCAGAGTCAAAGTCAACCATAACAAAAAAGGTAGTTAGTATACAGTCAGCACACCTTTATATAATGAAGGAGTGTTTTAAGTTAATTGGGAAGGAGGGAGGGGGGAATCACAATTAGTCTTTTGAAGTATAATTTGATGCATTTGTATTACATACTTGATTATTATTAGCCCTGGAAGGAACACTTCTCCTAATATAAGACAGCAAGTGAGTGTACAGATAGTTTACATTAATATCCAGGTCGAAGAATATGTTCTTATATATAAAAAGTACATAATTATATGTAAGACATGTACTTGTACATATACAATGTATGACTATAATAATAACGTTTTTTTTGAAATATGAATCATATTGACTATTATTATGCCATTTTTTAAATATTTTATCCCTGTACATGGCAAGGATACACAAAATGTTTAGTCTGCAATTACCATTAGACGAGAGGGAGTGCGGAGGATTAATATTAATATTATCTTTGACTATTTTTTTTACACTTGAGCAGTACATTAGGGTCAATGCAAAAAAGTTAATCTCCATGTTATTTATGAGTCCGTTATTATTATGTACATACTTTCAACTAGTACAGTACTTACTTACTACCTAAGTAAAATTTATTTATTATTTTATGCACAATTTAGCATTCAAACTCATTACAATTTAAATTTTTTTTCTAAATATTGCAAAAGTATGAGAGAGAAATTTCTCCCAATTTTTTACTTCTAAATTAAATTAAAATCAATTAATTTCAACACGACCAAAAAAAACCAAACACAAGAAGAGAGAAAAAATGATTGACTACAAAAGGGACCATGGGGGCCCAAAGAATATTTGAATGCCCAAATTTAGATGACACGGTGACAAATTCTCCATGAAATTTATACCCCACAGAGAATTCAACATCAACTATCAAACTTATCAAGAAAAAAATACATTTTGGTAACCCAACACACACACACACACACACTGTAAATGTATAATAACATTTATAATGAATGGCGTGAATGAGTGGCAAGCCCCTTGTATTATTTTTTTTATTATTATAATAATAATAAATAAAAGGTAAGGTAGATTAATAAATTTTTTGGCGCCGACATGGCAGGCGGTGTAGCTTTTATGTTGTTTAATTTAGACTCTTCTCTACATCTCAAGTTGAATTTTAATTAGCACACGTGTTATTAAATGCTAATTAATTTCCCAAAAAATTGTACTCTGTATTTGTATTTACACACAGAGGAAGAGAGAGAGAGAGAGAGCGTGAACCCGAAATTATTTAAAATTTTACAAATAATAATTTCAAGTGCACGCTTTTCCTCCTTGTTGTTCAATCACTAAACTCTTTTACAATGTTTAAAATAGACAGACCAAAAATATACACAAAAACAAGGGATCAAGTTCCTGCTCGTATTGCATAACTTCTCTCTCTCTTCTCCCCCTTCTATAATTTTAATCGAGACTTCTTGTTAACGCTTAATTAAGTCTTGACCACGCGCTCCATGTACATGGTGTACTAAACACTCAGAGATTCTTTTTTTTGTGAGGCAACAAGTGTGCTAATCATACACAAACATTTTGCATTTTTTATAACATTACATCTCTCTCTCTCTGTGTATGGAGAGATGGAGACCCCAAATGTTACTTGTCAATCAAGGCAAAAGAGTTCGAAAAAGAATTTCCACTTACGTCATAAAATATCGAGTGGCTTAGAAACTACAACAAACTTGAAACATTTTTAGCATTAATCATTGTTTATTTTTACATGAAGGATCATACGGGAGAGAGGGCATGAACTTTGTCAATTTTTTTAATGCTTTTTTTAAACAGGGAATATTTTCAATTTGAACCATTTTGTGTAATAATTTATGATTTGGATTTTTATTTAAATACATAAAAATAAACATTTAAAAATTATTTAAGTTTGAATTGTAGACAACTGTCGATGATGGTCTGTCATAATAAAAAACATTTTAATTCATTTTATTTGTACAGACCATTTGTTTTGTGGTTTGATATTAAATATCTGTTTTTAAATGCAAAATGTACTATTTTTTAGTTTAAATTTTAATTTAATGACAGTTGTATTCAAATTTAACTTTCTCATCAACCAAGTAATATTCCTTCATCCACTAGTTCAAGTCCCTCGATTCAAATGTTTTTGATCGGCGTCCAACTAGTTAAAATTATTTGATAATTTTTTTTCCCAAAAATAATTCTCCCTTCAATATTCTCTAACCCCGATTCTAACATACAAAATGGCCAAATTGAGTTCTCTCAATTATTCCATTTCGGCTTCTTTTTTCCCTTGGCTAAAAACAAAGGCGGGGGGATTGCGTGCAATTTTTTTTTGTTCCGCTCCTTAATCAACTGGAAATAATTTGAGGGAGTAATCAAGTCCCACAAAAGGAGTTGACAATGGAAAAACTCCAGAAAAAAAAGAAAGAAAAAAACTTTTGTGTCATGCCACCCAAAGAGAAAATGACAGTCAAGGTTTGACTGTGGTGGTCACCCATTAGTCTATAATTATTTTTTTTTAGTAATGTTGGAGACAAGAGTTTAAATAGACTTATAAAAATGATTATATTGTACATGTACACCCCTGTGTAGACACGACACACAATGGCAAGTTTTTTGTGATTGCATTCATCATACGGGAGAGGTGAAATGTCCAGTTTTTACCTTTGCCTTGTCTGCCTTGTTCATCTGGAAATGTTCCCACGAGCGATATCCTTTAGCCCGAGTCTTCTCTTTTTTGAGAAAAAAAAGACTTATCTCTTGCAAACATTCTTCACCTTATCCAACAAAAGGAGATAAGATTACCTTTCCTGCCCCCCTCCTCCCCAACATGTTTCATAGAGTAAAATAGAACTATCAATCTAGTCTCCACAATTTTCCTAGAGTTGGCTCCCTTCTCTGCCTCTTGTGGAGGGGAAAAGGTTTTTTTTGGGACATAAAAAGGAGACTCGTGCATCTTTTTGTGTGTGTGTACATATAAAAGAAAACTCCATTTTATTCTCTCTTCTTTTTTCATCTCAAAAAAAAACTCTCGCATGATAACTTGCTACATATTTTTTTGGAGGTCTCTCTCCCTCTCTCTCTTGTGGTGAGTCCCTTTATGGGAAAGTAAGAGAGAGAGATGGGAAGCAAAGCTTCATGTTCCTTCCTTCCTCCTGTCATACAGCTTTGTACAGCCACAAGAACAAGACAAAGTCTATAAGCTCCGGGATACGCAACCCCCGAATCATAAACAGAGTCACTCTCTCTCTCTCTCTTGTCATTCTTTACTCAATAATGCATGAACCATTGCACTTGAGGGCGATATACGGAGGCAAGGACTCTTTTTTGGGAGTATGTCAGGTATATGGAGTGTATCTATAGAGTGTACAAAAATAAAGGGAAAAAAATAACATTTTCAAAACTTGACAACATTGAGAAAAATAAAATCTATGGACTTTATGGAAAGCTGGCTTCTTTTTTTTCTGAGGATGACCCTCATGAACTGACAATTTAACGTCCATTGCATTTGGCAGAAAAAAAGAATTGTGCAATTTTTGCAAAATGGCGAGGGGGGAACAGTCTCTTTATAATTCACCTGAGTGGCGTTCAAGTTAAAAAATAATTTCATTTTTTGTTTATGGAATAAAAGTTAAGCATGTCTCCATTTAAAAGTTAGAGGAAAAAAAATACAAGTTTGCAATTCTGAGCAGAATTGAGAATTGAAGGGAAATAAAGTTTGCAATTTTTTTTTGCCAATACTAAAACTTTAAATGTGTACAGGGAATAGAGTGATGCAATAGACAAGAAAAAAAGAGTAGGACGCGTACAAATATACAATAAATAGGGGCGAGGGCGGTATATTTTCCTTTTTGTGTCTTTTTTTCTTCTTTGGCTTTGGGTTGGTTCAATTTATAGAAGATTCATTTCTTGTCTAAACAAATAAAATACATTGAAAAAGACTCTACAGTTTTATGGATGGACTCTCTCTTTTTTTCTAGTTCTAAATTCATGACTTGGGTCTCTCCGTTCCAGTCCCATGGAAATTGAAGTTGAATGAAGAGTCATCAATGATTGTTCAAGCTTGTATCATCCCCATTAAATCATGGTCATTCCCACCCAGCTCTTCACCCACAAAGAAAATAAGATTAACTGTTTCTCAAAGAAATGAAACTAAAAATAAAAACCAAAAAGGTCATTCCAGTCGCCCCCATTTCTCCATTCCATTTCCCAACTTTTTTCATTTTCCCCACACACACTCACACTCCAAAAAAAAGATTCGTCATCGTTGCAAAATTTTAATTTGTTTTTAGTTTTTTTTGCAAAGAAAAAAAAGCTCAAAAATTCATCTCACATAGAAAAAAAGAATGTTGAACTTTAAAAATGGATGGGGGGTCCGAGCCTCCCCCATCCTGTTTGATGTTATTACAAATAAAAATTCTAGTGGGTTGTCATGCTATAAATATGAAAATTCCTTGTTGTGCATTCTTTGGCCTCCAAAGCAGAAAAATATTTGTAGAAAAAAAATAAAAAAAGAGGGGGGAGCGTTAAAAAGTGCACCTTGATAGGTTTAGACATTGTACACATTTATGAGAGGGCAGGTGGAGAGAGATGAAGTTCTCAATTTTTACAAAAATGTACAATGGGTCACGGATGGTTCTGATGGCTTTTATGTCTCTACTTTTATGTTTTCTAGTCCCCCCTCCGTTTTTTGTGACTCCTCTTTTTTACTTTCTCCTACACCAAAATCCACTGCAGAATCTAGTGGGGAGGAAGGACAAAGTGAAAACGTGCCCAGAAAATTGATCCTCTGAGGTTGAACCAGGAGGAGAGGCTCGAGTTTTTTTTGGTTAATTTACATTTACTCTCTCTCTCTCTCCAGTTATCTACTCCATAGACTCGTATTTTTTTAAGTCTACACCATTTTCTCGGCATTATTTGACCAGCTACACTAATTACGAGGATATCACATTGGAGAAAAGAAAAGTTTTTTTTTCACCGTCTACTGTCTCCTACATTTCTTTAGCTTCCAGTGAGGCTCGTTCTGAATGAAATACACACTGAGACGACCAGGGGCATCTTCACAGATCAGAGAGAGAGAGAGAGAGAGAGAGAGAGAGAGAGAGAGAGAGTGGATTGTACGCATTTTTAAACTTTTTTTCAGCATCGACTGTACTCTCAAAATAATTAAAATATCTACAAAAAAAACTTTTCACTACATACACACTATCCCTAAAAAAGAAAGTTTCCTAATTAAAACATTTTTTAGACAAAGTCTCCACACTTGTATTCTATAATATACTGTCTTGTCTGTTGAGCCTTATATAAAACTCCATTCTTTCCTATCTGTACAGAGATAGACGAAGAGGAAGTGGAGGAATGGGGAGGAATAGAAATATGAAAAAGTTTGCCAAAAATAAGGATCAAAACTTTTTTTGTTTCTTTTTTAAAAAAGAGGAAGAATTATCGGGATTTTTTTAACAAAAAATGGAATATATTTAAGCAAAAACATTTTTTTTTGCGAGACTTCAACGCCGTTCTATCAAAATGAGGCTTTCTTGTGGGAGACTGCGGTTATCAGTTCCTGAGTCGTCAGGATGTTTTTCATTATTTTGTAAAATAAACATTTTTTCTCGTATCAATAAAAATACAAAAACTAATTCCCGCATTTACCCCGCCCCCACCAAAAAAGAAAATAGAGACTATCTCTGGAGATAAAAAAAAATATGACAAAATGAAAATCAATAGAGTTGGCTATATTAAACAAACATTATGGGGTTGACTTTACTTTGAGTGTCTGTATGGACACGTTTAGAGAGAGAGAGAGAAAGTTTTTTTAAGTTAAAAAATATTATATATACTTTCTATTGGTTCTCTCTCTCTCTCCCCTTCCTAGTTTGGTATTCTGGATAGATGGATGAAGGAAAATGGTGGAATAACAAAAATTGCATTTAAGATAAGCACTACAAGCTAACATTATTGTTTTTCTATGCCCCCCCTCCTCCTATCTTTACTTTGTATTACACCAGCATCAGTTGAAGGCACTGGAGAAAGCAAGAGGAGGAGGAGGAGGGGGTCATGGATGGGAAATGAAAAGCCTCGTGAAGAATTCTCTTTCATCTCTCTCCCATTTTTTTTAAACTCTACACAATCTACAGATACGTCTTCTTTTACTAGGAATATTTTTTACAAGAGTTGTTGTGTGTGGTGCCATTTTTTTCTTGTACATTATTGACTTACATTTTTTTGTTATTTTCATATATATATGATTACACTCCCTTGTGGAATTTTTTTTCTTGTTTGGACTCTTTTTTTTGGGGAACAAGAAACTTTGAAGAGTTTCTGAGTTTATAATATACCAAAACACATTCTTTTGTAAATTCTATGGCTCAACCTTTTTTTGTCTCAATTTCATATAACAAGATGGGAATGAATGTGTCTATTTAAAAATTAAATATTATGACATTTTTTCCACTTTCTTAAAAAAATATATAGGGAAAATATTATTGGGTCAAGAAAAGTCAATTTTGATTAATTTAATTCTTTTTTTTGTTCAACTTGAACGCCGTTCAGTCATGAATCCAACATTTTGTGCGACACAAGGTAAAAGTTGTCTGAAATTTTTCCTTTCGGGAGAATTGAGGAGAAAGGCAGAAATGTCATTAAATCAGCACCTGAGAATATTAAAAATGGGTCGTATAAAAAAAAGAGAAAGTGCCTGGAGATAAATTCTCGTTTTTTGTGTGTAAAGCCTAATAAATTTGTGTAGGCTGTAAGTTTACAGTGTGCAGTGTATTTCCCTGATTTTATGCAGAAATCCCAAGTCGGAGCAGAGTAGAGTCTTTTTTTTGTATTTTGAAATAAAATCCCGACTAGTCTTTCCGGAATCTAATTAACATGCTGCCTATCTATAATACACCCCTCCTCCTCCTCTTACTTTCATTTATATACATCAACTCAGCGTCAACTCCTCTGTAACACAATTTCTCTTTTATCTGAGCCTCCACGGAGAGAGAGAGAGATAGTGAAAGGAGAGGAGTCCAATTAAAATTGATTAGCTAATCAGGTTTAATTAAAACCTGATTCAAAAGAGTTCCTTGTACTAGTCATGCAACTTGCTTTTTCCACTTTCTCCACCCAACTTTGACTTGCCTTACTTTTTTCTCTGGTGCTTTAGACTTGGCACAAAAATATTCAATCATTATCTGTATTATATACGCACTGAGGCCAAAAGGTGCGACAAAAGAGTGAAAGTTGAAAATGACATTTTAAAAAAATTAAATCATTTTCTTTGAACAGTTAAATAGGTTTAATAAGAAATGTAATTGAGATGCAAAAAATATATGTGATTTTATTGCCCTACAAGAAAAAGAGCACTTTCTTTTTAGAGAAAGTTTCTTTTCCTTGAAGATTTTCTCCAAATCTTTTTTAAAGGCAATACAGACACAAAAAAAAGAATTCAAAATATCCATGTCAAGTTGAACTTCCGACGTGGCGTCGAAAACGAAACACTTTCTCTTTCTTTAAGAGAAAGTCAAAAAGGATTGTGAGACAATGATAAAGTGGAACCAATTTTTTATGTATTGTCCTTTGTAACTCTTTGGAATTGTCAAGTGGCGTTCAACTCTTGAACCCCATACTCCCACTCCCACACAAAAAAAGCAGGGGGAGACGGATTTTTATTTTATTTTTTATCCAACTTTTTCGGAGAATTTAATTTTTTTTTTTGAATTTTGTTTACAAACAAACTTTTTTTTGCAATTAAATTGCTCATAAAATTCTCTAATTTACATCCTCATCCTCCATTAACCTTTTCCTGTCTTTAGTGATACTCGAGTAAACAAGAAAAAAAATTTAATTTGAGAGTTAATTTCTCATTTAAAAATTAAAAAAAAGGAAACCTTTTAAAATAAAATATATTACATAATTTTAATTAAATACACAACTCAACATTAACTCTAAATGACGTCAAGTCTTGTTTTGGAAGTTTGTTGTGTTACGTCTACAATTCCAAAATATTACTCAACATGTCAATTTGGCAAGTCGTCCTCATTAACCAGACGGCGAGACAAAAGAATCTCAATTTCTTCATCTTTGTACACAAAACAACGTGCAAATAACAAGCCCACACACACACATACAGCGAGAGAGAGAGAGAAAGCACGGGGGGTGCACAAAACCATGAAATTGAATTTAGGGGCACAAATCGAGTCGGCTCATTTGTGAGAGATGGAAAAGGAGCCCAAAATACACGAAATATTGACACAACTCTGCATCTTCTCTTTTATACAAAGTCAATAGTTTACATACAACACAGAGAGACTCACAAAATAGAGAAATTTCGCATGACTTGACTCCGACTCTCCCGTCCCCCGCAAAAAAGAGAAAAGTTTGAAAAATTTCTTTAATCAGCCAATTGCAAATTGTTCAAATGCTGACTCTCTCAATTTCTTTTTTTTGCAAAAAAAAATAAATTGACAAGATGGAAGAAGGAAGAAGGAGGAGATTTTGCGGAAAGAAATGTCTGAATAAAATTATGCAAATCAATGGATTTTCACTCAAGTCTCCAAGTCTCGTCTTTTCTTGGATATCGATGAATTTTTCAAAAGCTTTTTTTCAAAAAAAAAAATAATAATCCCCAAGACTTTTTTTTGCAAGCTCAAACTCAGGCTCAAGCTGGAGTTTGGAAAGTCTGAATATTTTAATACGAGTAAATATTCCTTTTGGATATTGGCAATTCTAATGAGATGAACAAGAGGAGGGAAATCTTTGAATTTACATGGAATTCGGATCACAAGATCATTGATCGACAGTTCATTAAAGAGAGTGCTTTCTTTTTCATACAACACTCACAGTGGTCCTTTCACTTGAGGGTAAGCCACGACACCCAAAACTTTGAAATTATTTTCTGTGTTGACTTTCTCTTTTTTTTCTATTCAAAATTTTGAAGAGTTTTGAGAGAAAATGATTTTCTAAAGAGAATTTTGTGTATAATTTTACTTGTTGAGTTTTTATTATTGAATGGAGAAAGTTTTAGTTTTTTTTTAAAAAAAAAAACTCTTTAAAACTTGATTGACACAACGGCTCATTAAGTTAACTATTGAATTTTAACGAGTTTTAAATGTTTCAAAAGGAAATGGAAAAGTTTTTAAAGCTAACAGCTACAGTGAAGACTGGAAGAGTATTTTTTTTGTATCTGTAGAAATGGTGGGAGAATGATTGTGGATGAGCCAATAAAAATAATCATAAAAAAACAGGAGTCAAACGATGTTACCGTAATTTTTATAAAAATAGCCAAGGGGGACATGAAATAAAAAGAAATATTTTGAAAAAAGGATTTAATTAAATTGAATACGGTAGAAAATGGACTATGGAGAAATAAAGAGAAAGTACTCAATTTATAGCTTGATGATGTCATTGGTTGGATAGTGTAAGTAGTTATTTTGGAATTTAAATATTTAAATTTTCAAATGGATCCTGTTTTCTCCAACACAAGAGAAAGCGACAGTGAAAGCGGAAATGGAATTTTAACATTCTTTTCTCAACACTAAAAAAAGAGAAAGGAAGTAAAGGATTTGTACTGGCAATTCAAAAAATTAAATGAACCTGTCCAAAAAAAAAGATATTAGCCATTTCAAAAATGTACAGGGTGCTCCGAAATGTTTTTTTTCTTAAAATTTCACATAAATCTCAAAGTGGCTTTCACCATAAAAATAATTTAAAATAATAAAATTGGAATTGTCACCTGCACAAATTTGAATATTTTACTCTAAACAATGCATAATAAATAGTGAAAATAAAAATAATATTTAAAATAATTGAAATTCCAAGTCACCCTGTAAAAAAGAAGGCCCTATAATATTTTGTTGGTTAATAAGGCCTCGTTAATGCTTTGGAAGCTTGAGCTCGTAGGGTGGATCCATTAAGGGATAAGCCAAGCAAAGAAAATAAATGAGAAGCGGAACTACAAAATATTCTCACTCCAAGATGAGAGTCCCTGTACCATAGAGAGAGAAAGAAAGCTCAGCTACACAAAATTTATACAAAAGGAGACCTCCCTGTTCTCTTATGATTGTAAACTTTTTTGTCTTGCAAAAAAAAAGAAACAAAGTAATAATAATAAGGAGGCAAAAATACAGACAGAGATGAATAGCCTCCCGCACTCCCAGCAAAAAAAACTCGTGTCTCTCTCTCTCTCTTTTTGGGTAGAGACAAAAACTAGACAATTTATTTTCTCTGTCCCAAAAATTGTACACCCAGTTTAAATAACTCTCTCGCTCTCTCTCTCTATTTTCCATATGTCCTCTCCTCAAAAGAAAGTGCCCAGGAAATCCTTTTTCCTTTCCCCAAAAAATATTTTTTTCCCTTTTACTACTCCCCCACTTGTCTACAACTACAAATACAAGAATTACGTCAAAAGTCTGTAAAAAAATTTGGTACTAAAATTGGTAAAATTGGGTCAAAACATAAACAAAAAAAATTAAATTTAACTAATAATACAAAAAAATATGTATTTTGGTATAAAAATTGAAGGCCATTTAAGAGAGCCCCCTCCCCCTTTAAAGATAATTCAAATGGAAAAAAATACTAAGAAACAGAGAGACACAACAATAGAAAATAAAAAAGCAAGTAGTGGCTGTAAATCATGAGACTTTCTCTCTGAGAGAGAGAAATTTTGCAAGTTTAGAACTTTGAATATAAATTGCACAATTTGACTCCCATCCCACGCACGACTTGATCCACAAAAAGGAGAGAAAGAGGAAAAATTTGTTGTACTAGTAATATCGAAATTTTGTACTTGTACAGAATAATAAAATATTCTCCTCAAAAAGAGAAAGAGAGAGAGAGAGAGAAAATTTAAATACAGAAATATTTTCTCTCTTTTATCCCATGGCTTAAAATCAATAGCCAAAAAAAAGAGAAAGTACAGACATCATTTTTTGTAAAAGGTTAAACCGACACACTGTAAAAAAGGAAAGAGAAAGAGAGGGGAGGGGGAGGCTCTCAAGCTGAAAAGTCAAGGGATTTTTAGCTCTGGCTTTCATGATATTCATGACACATATTTATCTCGGACCCTCTAAGCCGCCCTGCGTCTGTTGATGGAGAAAGTGAAAAGTTTTTCAATACAATTTTAATACCATCATCCACATCCCTCAGAGTCACTTTCAGAGAGAAAGGGAGGGAAAGGGAAAGGGAGGCTCTATGGGATTTCAATTTTGAGCCAATGTATCCACCAACGGATGTGGGATATAGACAAGTTGGATAATATGACGAAATATTCATGCATTTATACACTTTCTCGTTAACGTTCTCTTTTCCTCTCTCTCTCTCTTTCTCTCTCCATAATCAAGGAGAAAGCTGGGAGAGACAGGGTGACAATGGCAATCAAGGGACGTTTTTGAATGGGACGTTGGAGATTGTTTGTTTTTTTCTTTTGGAAAAAAATAAATTTTGGGATTGCATCTAACGCACTTTTTCTTCTATTGGTATTTGAATTTGACCTACAAGTGTAAAATAGAGAAAGGAGAGAAAATAGGAGAGAAAATATTGTAGAGGATTTTTGGTAGGAGGTATAAATTTAAATTATATGCAATAAATCCTTCCGGTTCCCAGTTTTTGGGGTTCTGGTGGTTGAGTCCAAGTCAGACTCTCACTTTCTCCTGCCTTTCCCCATTTACTAGGAGACACGTCTCGACTATGGAGAGGAGAGAGTCTAGACACTGTGCTGTGGTGGAGGTGAAAGTGGAGAGGAGTTTAATTAGACATGAGGCTGATTTAATGGCGATTGTACAGGCAAGTATCCATGTGCATGGCAGTTGCCAATTTATTCTCTAATATTGAGACAAGGAATTTTCTCTCTCTACAATCTTTCTCTACATCTCTAAATTTGTACTTGCAATATAAATTAATGGGGATACTCCATCATTTAATTTATCTTGTACTTTTCTCTAAAAAACGAAATACTCTCTCTCTGTCTTTTCCTATTTTTAGCCATCTTCATCTCTCTTTTATGGCAGGAATTGGCTTTAACATTTTGCAAGATTTAAGAGACGGAAGGTTTTTTAATTATTTAAGGTACACAAAATGAAGGGAGAATTATTTCTACTTTTATTTTTTAAATATTTTAATTATTTTTTGAGCTTAAATTCTAAACCTGTTGCCAATTTTTTTTGAGCAAGTTGGACGCCGTTCAATGAAATTGACAACTGTGAGATCCCATGAAGAAGAAGGTGGCTTTTTTTTAAAATTTGTTTCAAAAGTTTTTTGTACGAAGAAAGTAGTTTTGTTTATCATTTCTAAAATTCAATTTAATTTGCATATTTATCTCAACTTTTAAGTTCCCATTTTTTTAAAGGAGAAAGATGCAATTCAAAATTCAAAAGGGGGGGGGGACTTTCTTTAGCCCCCATTACAAGGGAGTAGAGATGAAGAGAATGGCAAGTTGAATGCCTCGTTTTCAGAGCATAAAAGACATTGAGAGGGGCGGGTTCCACGTTTTGATACCGGGCATACTATAGAAACATGGAGAGAGAGATCCCAACGGGAATCATCCTTTTCTATGTCTCTACACTTTAGATAACGCCATCGATTTTTTTAGTATCACATCATCCATTCAAAAACTACTCACTCCTTTTGCTTTTCCCCTTGCAAAGAAACTTTCCCTTTCTCCTTGTCTCTCTCTCTCTAGAAAAAACAAGGGACCGGTAGAATGTTTTTACAATGGCCATTTAATTGAGATTGATTCCACGCCGATACAATTTTTTGTAATCTTTTTTTTGCAAAATGATTTTTTTTCAAACTTTTTCTCCCTTTCTCCTTAAATTAAATGTCGTTAACATTAAGAGTCAATGGACGCAGTGAGGGAAGTAACAGTTGAAAAAAATGGGGAAAGGAGTTTTGGAATTATAAAATGGAGTCTTTTGTTGTGAATTCACCTCTTTTTTTATGGAGGGAGAGAGAAAGGGAGAAGTTGGGGGAGGAGAGTGGCAGGAGGAAGTGTGAATGATGTTGGTATTTATTACACACAGTAAATCAAGTAGGATTAGTCAATTAACTTTCAGAGACCTCCCCAACAGTTAAATGCCATTACATGGACTTTCTTTCTTTCTCTCCCCCCTTTCTCTTTTTGAACATCAAGTGGGTTGCCACACTTGGCAATTTCCGCTCTTTTCTCTCTAACCCTTCCATGTACAATCGTCATTCTGTATGTTGTACACTTTGTCACCAAAGGGTGAAAGTGTGGACAAAATTTCAAGTATGGCATCTCCGCCAAGATTTTTAAGGGTGACTGGAATTAATGGGGATGTTGAAGTTGACTTTTTTTTAGTTTAATTGCAATTAAACTAATGTTTTATGTTTTGAAAGTAGAAATGTTTTGTTTAATAAAGACGCTTAACTTCAATAACAAAATTAACCGGAATACGCAACTAAGCTAAATGGCAGCCAAAATTGTGAGACAAGTAGGTGAACGGCGTCAAAGCTGAACTAATTTTTTAAAGAAATTAAATATTCAAATTCAAACTTACGACTAAAAGCTGATGAAGAAACTATCATTGTGATACACCTGAGTGTACACAAAAATGACTGATTGGCGTCCAAGTCCAACAAATAAAAACTCAGGTAAATACAATTAAAAAAAATATTTTCATGAAAATCTTTGAAAAAGAAAGTCTCCACCAAAACTAGTCTTCATAGTACAGTTCTATAATTACGAAAATAATTCTCCATAAATACCCCTCCCCCTCCTCTCAAAAATGAAGACAATTCTCATGAACAATAATGGCCCCATCCGCCCTTGTCATCAAATGGAAGACAATGTCAAAATTCTTGTTGCTCTCTCTCTCTTGATTGAGAAGAAAAGGGGGAAGAGGGATGGAAGGTAGAGGTAATAATAATAGCAATAAGAAATCTCCCTTGGGTAATTTTGATCCGATTTCATCATCAGATGGGATTTATCCTCCTTGTGTATTTCCACTCATCTTCCCTCTCTCTCTCTGACAATGTAACATTGTGTATAATACGTAATAATGTTTTAGAAGGAAAATCCCAAATCATCTTTCTCCTCCTTTTCTCTTGTTAAAGCTCATCGATTGTGAAAAATAATATATAGAGAAATTTGAGAGCTCATGTTCATGTCCCTACTCAACTTTGTGCATTGAGTTTGAGTTTCACAAAATAATAATGAGGTTCCACTCCTCCTCCCCCACTCCTCCCCCAAAACTTGCCACTACTCTCAAAGTAGCCACCACTCAGACACAAGGAACGTGGGTCATTAGCCGACACACACACCAAAAAAATGTATTTTGTGTTACGCACTAATATCCCCAATCTTTTTTTTGAGAAAAACTTTCTCCCCAAAAACTTTCTACACTAATTGATTTGTCGAGACAATTATAATTAAGAAATTTAATACAAGAATCATTTTCTCTTTTGATAAATTAGCTGGAGAAAATACTATGTATAACTACCTTACAATATGAAACATTAATTTTGTGTCTTGGTGAAAGTAGAAATAATAATAGAGCCCTGTAATTTTACAGGAGGGAAAGATGGAGAGTTGATCCATTTAGTTGTCTGTGTATTTAATGAGTTTAATTTAATTTTATCTTGTTGTTGTTTAGGCAAAAGGCTTAGGATAGGGCCAGTTGACAGGGACAGATAATGACGAAGAAACATAATTAATAAGTTTTCTACATCCTAACTGCATCCCCCCTCCTCTTTTTTCTATTGTTTTGAAGAGAGAAAGAGGAAAATGAGAAACACAAGTTTCAAAGTTAAAACATGGAAAGTTTGTCAGGAAATTTTGGTGGCACAATTCCCTCAACTCTTTCGGTCTCTCTCCCTTTTGTTGAGAATAGTTTTTCAGTATAAAGTTTTTTGGGTTAAAAAAGGTTACCAGGAATGGAACGTTAGAATTGTTTAGAAAAAAAAATGAAAGCGTGACAAGAACAAAACTGGCCCAATTTTCTGACTCTGAAAATTTCCAGGCTTTCCCCTCCCCCCCTTTCTCTTGTGTTGACTCTACTGTTTCACTCTCATGGGGTGACGTTGACGAACATGTAATTAGGGACAGGGTCTTTAATTGTCATGGTCATGACAATTTTGAGAGATAAAAGGGCAGGGTTAGGGAGACTGTGACACCTCCAATTAAACTGAGATGTGGCCTTTATAATTAAATGCTTTTTTAAATTAATTAACTATTTTTGTGTGAAAAACGACCGAAGATGACTTGTATACAACTAACAATTGACGGTACGGCAGATGCGGCAAAAGAAGTTGTGAACGGCGTGCAAGTAGGGAATTTAAAATGGATTTTTAAAATTAAATTTAAAATAGTGAGACTGACCTGTTGACCTCAGTGGAAGTTGAGTTGGGAGTTGACGAGATGAAGAATGTTGTTGAGAGATGAGAATGGCAATGCGGGACCGACAGGACTCTTCGGTGTCAAAGAGAAAAAGGTCAATGTCAGGGCACACCAAATGATTCTCACAAACACAATTCTCCCCATGAAAAAGACAGCCAAATCTCTCCACCGGCTCCCCACAAATTTGACCACCCCCCACTTCTACCCACCAAACCCCCCATTTCAATTAAAAATCTCCAAAATAATTAAATTTTAATTGATGACAAATCAAAAGAAAAAATAATTACTTGAACAGGTTCCCTCGTCGGTGGGATGGGGAGAATTTGAATGGAGGAGGCAGTGAAGGGGCGGGGCACAAGTACCCACGGCTCCCCCACAAGGCTCTCCCTCCCCCCTGGAACAAAGAAGACAACAGCCACACACGTCCAAGGTCAACCCCCAGGGACAGTCCTCCCCCCGAATGGGCTCACACTCCCCGTCGCAAATGCACCGAAGGGGTCGACTTGTACTCTCGACCCCTGACCCGTTGAGACTGAAAAGTGGGGAGGGGGTTGGGGTAGCTGGATTTGAATTTGGGGCGGCAGTGACTGCACTGAAAAATTGTACACTCAATCCCCCCAACACGAGGAAGAATCCCAAGGCAATTTGACATGAAAATTTAACACAATTCATCGTCTCCATTGAAAATCTCTGACCCACAAAAAAAGGAATCTTTTTTCTTTTCACATAGTTAAAATTCTATTTAATTTTTAACATTTCAATCATCTTCCCTTCCCACAAGAGAGTTATTTGCACTTTCTTTTGCTCCAAAGCCTTGAGCTCCCAAAAAAATCATTGAAGATTGAGAATGGGGGTTAAGATAAAAATCAAGACGGAAGATGTTAAATTTAAATGTGTGTTTGAACTTGCATCTATAATGCAAGGAAGAGGAAAGAGAGACAAAATGCGCACAGTAAACATTGACAATGTTTTTAATATTTGATTAAAATTGATTTTATACTCTCCTCCTATCAAAACAAGGCCTGGAGCCTTTGGAGACTTGAGCTTCTTCTCTGTTCTCTTGCTTTCTCCGTACAAAAAGAAGGAGAAAGTGAAACTCGACAGGACTTTAAATTGCCCCCATGTTCAGAGACTAAGACTCCCAAAAAAAACGGGGAAAGCCGCAGCAGGCAAACACGCCAACACCAACCAGCAAAGACTAGAGACTGAGACGAGAGAAAGGAGAGCCGGAGAGTCAGGGAATAAGTGCAGCTGGGATGTTGTCAAGTGGAGAAAACTTAACGAGACGACGCAGGTGCTCAGCCCTCAAACTTGAGTTTCCAAAAAAACTATACACAATCCCCCCTCAAAATATTTTATCTTCCTTTTATTTTTACACACACCGCCCCTACTTTCTCTCTCTCTCCACAATCTCCTAAATTTGGTGAAAGTTTTTTTTCTTTTTGTTCAAAAAATGAATTTTCACATCAACTCACCCAAGAAAAAGCAAGAGATTTCACTTAACACACTCTTCCTGTTATTTTAGAACTGGAGAGGAGAGGCGGGAGTTTGTTCATTTTGATGCTCCAGGAAATAATCTTGACATTGTGGTTAAATGTTTTGAATTAAATCCACCAACTGGATTTTAGAGACTCCTTGTATGTACAGTTCCAGTTACAGAGACTGGAGACAAATTTATCATGTCTTTTTCTAGTGGGGATTGTACAGGGTGTGGGAAAATTAAATTTTAATTCTTTTTAGTTATTAATTTTGTAGAGAATTTAATAATAAATTATTATGAAATAAATTGTTAGTTTATGTTAAAATTTAATCTTCAATGATTGTGAGCTACCCTGTACATTCATTGGGTTCATTGGTGGTTAATTTAGATGAAGAGAAAGTGGAGGGGAAATCCCACCCAGAGTCAGTTCTTTGAGTCTGTAGCATTCATCAAGATGAAATACCCTGTTGTCAGTCCAACTGTCAATTCTCACGTGTTCGTGGTCCTTTCTCTAACCTTCGCTTTTACTTGGGGGGAGAAAAATTCCGAGTTTTCCCCAAAACTTTCTATTTTCATATACTTTCACTCTACCACGCTTGTCTTTTCGAGAGGTTCAAGTTGCAAAAGTCTTTGTTGGATGTGGAGACTGGATTTTCAGAATGAGGAGAAAGTAGAGGGAAATGGCGGGAAAAAAAGTCTCAAGGAGAAAGCTGACGCTCAAGTAGAGGCAGAACCTGTCATAGGCTTTTGTGTATGACAGGAGAAAACGGTGAAAAAAAAGAGAAACATTTCAAACTGGTTGACAGTGGGAGAGAGAAAAGGCTCCCCCACTTTCTCCCTTTTTTCTGGGCCACTTCAAATCCATCCAAATCAACGCCAGAAAAACTAAACTTACCACACAAAGACTACTTTCTACTTTCACTTTGACTTACCGTCTTCCCAATTTTCTCGTCACTTTCACTCTTTTTTTATCTCGATTCCTTATTTTTGTAAAGGCAGGATGCTCATCACATGAAAGGAAATGTTTTTTTAGTGAAATTACTGGAAATTATTTAATTTTCTTAGAAATTTAAAGGGAAATTAAAAAAAAATTTTGGCAAGGTCATAAAATAAATGAAAAATGTGAGGGAAGGGGTGGAGGAAAAGGGTGGCCTAATCCTGGAGTGGCTATAAAGGATGGCAATTCCTATTGAAGCTTTCTACTGTAAATAATAGGGCAAGAGTGTAGAGAAAGGAGAGAGAGTTCTTTGCTGCTTTGAAGCGATAAGAAGAAAATTGGGGAAATCCAAGAGAGAAAAAAATATATATCTACTTTCTCTCCACCACTTTCTTCCTACTTTCTCCCTTGTGATGGGTCCTGGGCACTGTAACATGGTTTTCATTGAAGCATGAAGCATGAGCATTTTTGGAGGGGAGGGGGGAGGACAAAATGTACGGATGTATGTATGGATTATATAAATGTTTGAGAAAAAAAATGTTGGAGCAGGAGACGGAAATGGTTACAGTTGAAGAATTTGAAGGGGGTGACAATAATTTTGAAATTTTGAAAATGGATTTTATTTTTTGACAATTATCAAATTTGTTAAAAATATTTAAATATTATTTAGTCCGTACACTATAAAGCCCCAAGAGTGACCATTTGTACCGGTTCTTGGTGTTTTGGCTTATTTTACATAAAACGGCGTTCAAGTTGAGCAAAATAAAAGAATTTTATTATAAAATAAATCTGATTTAAATTTTTATTAAATGCAACCTCAAGCCAATAAAAGACACTGACGACTATTCCTGCACACGAGGAACATTTTAGACTAAACGGCGTCCAAGTTGTACATAAATAAAAAGAATTAATTTAAATTAATTTAAATTCCCCCCAAAAAATAAAAAACCATCTTGAAAACATCAATAGTACCAAAAAAATTCTTTTGCCTTCATTGAAAATGAGAATCATGTATAAAAAATTGCCTTCACTTTTTTTCTTTTTCGTTGATTTTTTTTATTTGACTTGGCATTCCGATCTCTCTCTCAAAATAACGATACACCCATGAGGAGGGGAAAAATCGTATTAAAGATAAATATTGAGAGAGAAAAGATAGAAACATTGTTATTTCTCTTCTTTTTCTTCTCAGTCTTTTCCTTGAGATGCCTTGGCTTCGTTTACAACAAAAAAAAATTTTGGGAGCTCTACAGTCTACTCACACTCACATATTCCCCAGCTCAGGTGTTGCCGGGGAATTTTCCATTTAACTTTTCTTTTTTTTTCTCGAGAAAATAGAAAAAAGTGTCTTAATATCGATTCCACACTTTTTTTTCTTCCTTTCTCCTTTTATTGACTTTAAACTTTTTCTTTCCCACCCGGGAAATTAAACGTGGGGGATGGAGGAGGGGGGAGGAGTACTAAATTCTACAGGTACATAAACATAAAAAAAACATTTAGCCTAGAAAAATAAAAAAATGTTTCTAAAACTCCATTGAGACACCATTAAAGGCCCACCCTGCATGCTCAGAGTGAGAATGGGACATTTTTTCTGATTTTAAAAAAAATTCTCTTCTTTTGTCACAGACAGAAAGAGAGTCGAAGCTCATAACAATTTTTTTGACAAAAAAAAATAAAGTTGACATGAGATGAACGGGGAGGTTTTTTTTGCAATATTGCAAATGTGGAGACTTGTGATGACCTCCTTTTTTTACGAAAAATAATGTGAAATGGAGCATTCTCAAAAAGAAGAATCTTGTCTCTTTTTTTACACAGAGACTATTGAAATGTAAGGGAATATTGACTATAGACACTTTTGTTGTAGACATAACATGTGCAAACATTTGCAAGCTCTGACATGCAACATTCTTACTTTTTTTGGAGGGGGGAGGGGAAGAGGAGAAAAAGGAAGCACTCTAAAGGGAGAAGCCATCAAATTTTCAAAAGTACCACTAAATCAAATTTATTTTACAAACATTGACATTGAGCTTGAGAGAGAGAGAGAGGGTCATAAAAATAACAAAATCATATGCTGTGACATTGTAAAATTGTAGCAACCTCATCCTATCCCCTTCTTTTTCCAGGAGGTGTGTGTGGGGAGGGGGGAGGTTTGGAAATTGCAAAATGGGGGCGGTGCACCAAATTCTTCTTTTTGCAATTTGCAATATTCAGATTTCTCTTGCAATTCTTTTGAATGTAAACTTTTAAATGAAGTTTATTTAAAAGGAAATTAAATTGTGAAGATTAAGCATTTTAGCATGAAATTGTGGTCACGTGATTTTTGTACATGCTTTTAAAAAATGGAGAAGGGGGAAGAAGGGATTCCAGTTCACTGGACAAGTTTTTAGGGCAATGGAAGGCGACAGTAGAAAATCCCATTTATTTTTTGACAGTTTTTATAAAAAAAAGTCTTGAAATTGTCATTTTTTTGTGGAAAACAGACAAAAACATTTTTTTGGTCAAAATGTCAATTACATCAAGATCATTTAGATTTTAAAAGAAAATATCAAAAGAGGAAACTGCTATCATTAAATTGTCATGTGGGGTGTAGAACGTTGAGTGGCGTTCAAGTTGAATAAAATAGAAATTGAATTTTTGTATTTTAATTTTCTCCATTGACACAAGCACACTAAAAAAATTAATTGACTTATGCCATTCAAAAAATAAACTGTATTTTGTATTTTGAACAAGTTTTTTTTGCAATGTAGGTTAAGAGGGTTGAATAAAGTTTTGTGGGGATTTTAAGAAAGTTTATTTTATTTTAGAAAAAGAGTGTACAGAATTTAATATTTAAGGTGAGAAATTAAATGTAAATAAAAATCATGAAAAATTGTGTACATGACTTTTTATTTTGTGTATACCAACAACTCAATTTGCTCATTCAAATTCATGTTGAGTAAATCGGAAAGTCCCACTTAAACTTGTGACTTTCTTATTTTTTCCTTTACTTTCTACTTTCACTTTTTTTTGCCAATGTGCTTTCACGTTTGCAAGAGTGTAAGGAATGAGTGTCATTAATTTAATCGTGAGCGGAAGGGACTCTCTCTCTCTCAAATTCAATTCGGTTCATTTCACCCACGAAAAATTGTAGCTCTCCCTCTTCAATGGAGGAAGAGGAAATGGTGGTGAAATTCTATTTTCTTTATACAAAAGAGTAGAGTTTTTTTTACAAATAAAATAAAAATCTAATTCAACACACATTCCCGCCTTTATATAAGTAAGTACAATGAATTGTACTTATTTTAGGGGAATTTAAATGGAAAAATACTTACAATAGAGACAAACACACGCGAAGGGTCAGGAAGGTCAGAAATATCAAATGTTTTTTTTGCGCTTTCATTTAATTAAATGGCACCATTTTTATGTTTGTAGTGTTTCGAAATGTGAACATGCACTCTCTTTATTTTGGCAGAAATACTTGTAGAGAAAGAAGAAGCGTGTGAAAAGTGGGCGGGAGGATTTTGTCAATGTTTTGACAACAAAGAGAAAGTTTGTAGTTGTTTTTAATGTTTTAATTATGGTTAATTTTATTTTAAAAAATATTTCTGTCAATTTCTTAACGACAACAGCAGCATACCTACATACAATATTCTATTAAGGGGCAAGGTCTTCTATTGACTGGAGTGGCGTCCAAGTAGTGAAATTTATCATTATTTTTTTTGAAAAACTTTAATTTTACAAACAAAACTTAATCAATAATCATCATTATCATCATGTGGATTATTTAATTAAGAAATTTTGATTGGATTTTAAATAAAAAATTATGTACCTGACTTTACTTTTTTAATGTTGGCGAACCATTGGAGATAATTTATCAGAATGGCGTTCAAGTCTGACAAAAATACGCGGCTAAAAATTTAAAAATAGTTTTAAATGTATAATTATCAAAACTATTTAAAAATATTCTAAAAAATTATTTTATTAGCAAAAAATACTGAATTCTACCCATCAAAAAAATTTAAAATAGTGCAAAATTCACTCAACACTACCAAAACCAAAACTTTCCTCACTGGAGGCGATGGTGATGCTGTCAAATGTCAAAAAAGAAATATTTGGCGTGACGAAAAAAAAACTTTTTTGGAACAACCTCAACTCGACTCTCAAAAGAAAAAAGAATATGAAAATGACAGGCAGGTGTTTACGACATTTTCATTGACACTCAAGGGATTTATAAAATTGAACATTTCTATGTAAAATAATTTGATCCACTTTCCATACACTTGACTGTCTAATAAACTCTTGAAATTGTGTGTGTAATTTTGCAATAACTTTGTTTTTGTATTAATTTCCTTCACATTAGCCTACAAAATCTCCAAAGTCCAAAGTCCTGCCCTAGGCTAAGAAATTGAGTCCATTGTTTTATATCTCCATAAATAAAATTAAATGAAGGGGACCATTTGGACTCCAATCAAGACCACCTGCCACCTCCACTCTCCCTCTCTCTTTTTGTAAATTATTTTTTTGGGGAAAGGTCAAAGGTTTGAAGAGAGGTAATTAATAGTAAAAGCATAGGAGCAATTATTTTCAGTTGGTGAGTATACGAGTTCCATTTTTCACGTCAATTTTCTCCTCCACTTGAACTTTCTCTTTGTCTTTGAGTGGAGAGAGAATAATTAAATATTCATGAGAAATTTTTTTGACACTTTGCTCTAGGCCAATAGAATTTTGGATTTGGGTCGGATCGTGGATTTGATTTTTTTTTTGTTCAAGGCTCAGCCTGTGGCCTCAGGTGAAGATTTAGCTTTTTCCATTAAAAATATTAAAAGGAAAAAGCTTATCCAAAATTTTGGAATTCAATATCAATTTATGAAATTGACAAAAATCTTAAATTGGGGTTAAACAAAAAAAGTTCAGTTTTTTATTTTGAAAAACAGATATGCTGAAACATCTAAGTTGAACCTAGGCACTGTTTGCTTGGGATTGGAACACAGTGAACGGCGTTAAAGTCAGTTTAATTTATTGTAAATTTAATTTTAAAAAAGCAACGAATTTAAAATAGTTAACGAACGTTTTAATTCCTGAAATTTTAACTGAAATACCCCCAAAAAAACTTTAAATATTTTTTGAGCATTTAAAATAATTATATCCAAATTAAATGAATTTAAATTTTTTTTAAATATTTCACAAATAAGAAAACTTAAACTCATGACGTAGAATTCTTGCCAAAATAAAGAGAACGGCGTGAAAGTGTTGCATTTCCGTAATCCAGATTTGATGCAAAAAATTTCCTCAATAAAAAATGAAGAGACTTTAGAGAGAGATGGAGATTTAGGACAAAAAGAACAAAAGTAGGATTGCATGGGATGGTTGGGGTACATTGTAGAATGAGAAAGAGTGTAGTGTGTCTAGAAGTGCAGAATGATGGCCATTAGCTGGCTCTTGCCAGAGTCATCAAAAGTGAGTCTGTTCATTCGAAGGAAAAGACTATTCCCCGTCTTGTCTGTAGACTGTACCACACCCAATAATAACAATAACAACATCCCCCCGGGAATTTTAATCGCAGGCCCAGGCCCCCCATCTCACCCCCCAAAAAACAAGGCAAATGGATCTCTCTCTCTCTGTCTATGAGTGTCTGTACAATACAAAACTTTTAGTTGTAAATGAAGACTCGTGTGAAAACTATGTAGGTCACCTCCATAATTTTTTAAAGAGAAAATCTTGAAATGATTGGCCTAATCGATAGAACATAGAGAAATTTCCCAGATGCATGGAAATTGAAAAAAATAGAAAGGGGAAAGTTACAAAGGAGAAAGGAGAGAAAATAATTATCACAAGGAACGTGTGGCCATTAGCCATTAGACTTGGATCCAGACCCTACAACTCCCCAAACTCTCTCTCTTTCTCTCTGGCTCGTGCCACCATTGAAATGTCCGCTAATACAAAGGAAACCAAAAAAAATTGAGAATAGGGGTAATTCATTACTCATTTTCCAAACCCAACCGAACCCAAGATTTATGTCTGTGTCATGTGTAGGGGAAAGGTCGTGTTCTCTTTTCTTTTAGTTTCCCAAATTTTGATTGACTTTTGTGAGAAAATGAAAAGAGAGGGAAATTAATTAATGAAGATTGGCTTCATTTTTCGTTCTGAAAGTTTCAACATAATTTTTTTGTGATAATTAAATATACAATTTTTTTAACTCAATGGAAGAGAGTACACAACTAACTTTGGCCATTTTGGGACAAAATCATTGACAAATGAACTAAACGGTGTGGAGGTTCAAGGAATATTTAATCACTCTAAATAAATTTTAAAATAAATTTTATTAAAATAAATAAAACAACCTTGAAAAAAAGAAGACCACTAAAAATGCAGGAGCAACAAAATCATAAAAAGTTGACTGAATGGCGTGAAAGTGCACCAAAAATATTTTGATGGTTTAAATTGAATTTAATTTAAATTAAAATATTTTTGTCAACATTTCATAAATGTCTCTTCATTTTTTGACTACATAATCACTTTAAAGTCCCCCCGGAAATTCAAAATTCCCCAAAAGATAAGCTCATCTCTCTCCACCTCCGGTGAGAGTAGGGATAAAAGGGTTTTGAATTGTGTGAGTGTGCATGTGATGAATTGGAAAATTGTCATCGTCATCGTTTTTGCTTTTATATAAAATAAAACCAAATGGTAAATTGAAATGAAGATGCCAAAAGCCGCTCAGCTTCATCTCTCTCTCTCTCGAGCTTAATTGAATGCTTAATTAAGTTAATAGCAATTTCCTGTAGCTTCCAAATGTCCTCATTTCCTCTTTTAAGCCAGAGCCCTACTCTAGCATGAATTTCCATGAACAGATGATTCATCCCAATTTCTCTCTATAAAAGGGCCACCTCTCTCTCTCTCTCTCTCTCGTTGGAATAATAAATTGACATTGGACTCCATTCTCCATTCTTTGCGTAAAGTGCAAAGTCAAATCATTGATTCGCTCTCTCTCTCCTTAAATGATTATTAATTACCCTCTCCTCTATAGTTTAACATGCAGCTGGGCTTTCATTCTTCTTAATCTTTCTCCATCTATTTCACTTTAGGAGAAAGTTTTTTTTTTGAAAAATACCTGCATCATTTTTATTGACTTTTTTTTGAGCTTTGCAAAGTTTTTTTTTTGTCTATATATAAAAAATGTTAATTTTATACATTGGAATATTTATAGAGAATTTTCAATTGACTTTCCAGCGGAGAAATTTCCCCCGGCGTTCAAGTTTTTCATTTTCTTTGAATTGAATATTTAATTTCCCATTCTTCTTCTTTCCATTTTGAAAAACCGCAGACTTTCCGTAACTGTGCTATTTTATTTATGTAAAGATGAAAAAATGATTTTTCATCAATTTCTTTCTGTGAATCACTAAAGAACGTGTACGCCTGCCTTCGTTTACCTGGTGAAAAAGGAGAGATGAAAATGATGAGTGGCGTTCAAGTTGTGAATTATTGTATTTAAAAACATTTATTTTGAATTTAGAGTAAATTAGTTAAATTTTGACATATTAAAGGCACTGACCACTTGAGAGTCCTTATAAATTTGAGTGGGAGACTCAAAAAAGAATTTTGTGCTCTCTGCTCACTCATCTTGAGATAAATTTGGATCTTGAGCTTGAGATGCATCACTGTGTGTGTGTCTGCCATGTTAAATGTTCAATGGGGAACGTGAAGTTGTCGAGGTTATGCCTCCATTCTCAAGTCCTACATGGGGTACATGATGCTGGTATTTCTTTTTTTCAACTTTCTCCAAATTGTTGAGAAGAAAGTGGGTGGGAATATAAAGGAGGGAAATAAATCTGGAGAAAGTTGTCAAATTTTTTTCAAAGCTAAAAGTGCAATCCGTCTGGCTTTCTCCCCTTTCCTTTGAGAGAATGATGAAAAGAGAAAAATTTAAATAAGACGATGCTCCTGTCTGGGAAGAAAGTTTTTGGAGAAAGTTTAATGCCCTTGAAAATTATTTTCTTTTGAAATTATTTCTTTCTGCTGAGGGTGTGTCCATTGATTTTTTTTAAATATTAAATTAACATTTAATTTTAACATTTGCTATTTGTCCACCAAACACCCCTGACGAGTTTTTATCTTTTTTTGTAGTGATGCCGGAAATGTGCTTCAAAAATGAAAGTGGCGTCAAAGTAAATAAAATTTTTGACAAAAAAAATAATTTCAAGATAGTCATCACAATTTAGCAAAAACTTTATTTTTTTCATTTTCACATTTATATTTTATTTTGTAAAAAAATTTGCAAGTTTTTTTTTGAAAGGCATTAATTTTTAACTTGGATTTATAATTTAATTAAATTAAACTTTTTTTTAATTGATGGGGAGAAATATTTAAATGGATATTGAAGATATGCGTTAAATTTTGATTAAAATTTTAAAATATTTAATGCCAATTCTTGGAGTTTTTCCTTCACTTGTCCTTTAATTCGCCTTGCCATTAAATCAACTTGAAAATCTCTTTATCCCGTTGTTCATCTATAAAAATGACAATTCCAATTAAAATTAAACAATAAAAAACAACCCACAAAAATTAAAACTTACTCCTTATTATTTATTAATTGATAAATCTTCATTAAATTTGTACTGTCCAGGTGATAGATTTTTTTGATCCTATAAAAATTAATTAAAATTAAAAAATTAAATTTTTAATCCCACAAAATTAATTGGCATTTATTTAAAAATAATTCTTTCACAATTTTGACAAATAAAAAAACACAAATGACTCACTGAATGGCCTATGATCCCATCCACGTCTCCTCCGACACCTCCAAACTGGACAACATTGACCCGGTTGACCCCCACTGGAAATCTCTCTCTCAATCTCCCCATGCGGACAATGAGGTTTGTCACACAAAAGCCCGGGATTGCACTGACATGGATGAACGAATGGACAGCAGTCTGTAGACTCATGAAAACTAGAAGGAATTCTATAACTATCAGAAGGGCACTCTTCCACCTTCGGGCACTCCCCATCCTTCATCTTCCTACACGGAGATCCAAACCCTACAAAAAAAAAGAATTAAATCCGTCTTTAATTAAATCTCTTTTTTTAAAAAAAATGACGACAAAAACAACAGGGCGGAAAAAAGAGGAGAGGCCACGTGGAAGACGAAAAAAAAGGACAAAAGAAATTCCAGTGGACATCTTCCCCAAGACCATTTGTCATTTTTCCCATGACAAAAAAACAAACAACTGTTGTCTCCCTCTTTTTTTATCCGGGATCTTGTCTTGAGAGTGACACATGGCAGGGGAAAGAAATGGACCGAATTTCGGGAACAAATCCGCTCCATAAAAACACCAAAAAAGCAACAGCCCTTTCTTTATTTTTTTAATCCTTTTTTTTGTAGCCCGAATTATTCTACTGTACAAAGATTTTTTCCCCTTAATCTCCAAATCTCGTTGAGCGGCCGTTCAAGTTGACAAAATAAATGGAATTTTATATAAAAAAGATTTGTCGTGAGTGTGTTTCATGTTACCAATTAAAATGTTAATTTTTTGTTTTTCATCTTGAAAGAGAAAATGTTGAGAATCAATTAAATGACGAACATTGGAATTCATAAAGATGAGACGTACGACGTACTGTAATGAATCCTCATGGTAATGACTTAATTTTTGCAAATATCAGCACACCTTTCTTTATTAACTGGAGCCTTGCTTGGGATTGGGATTGAGATTTTTGGGATGTGAATGAGGATAAATGTTGACGGCAGCATTTCTAGAGCAAGAGAGAGAGACTCTCTCGTTGGTTTCGTTTTTCGTTTTTGGGCGATGGGAAATGAGTTGAAAATTCTCTTTGCTCGTTCCTCTTGACTCGACAGAAAAAAAAGAATGAGTCAAATCGATTGGGAAATGTCTCTCTCTCTTTCTAGGAAGTCTAGGACAAACAAGTTGCTCGTCTAATGAAAAGGACAAGAAAGAGGAAAAGCAAAGCTCTTGAGCTTGAACGATAAGATATTTGCAAAATAGCCCATTTCCTAAATTCCTCTCTCTCTTTTTTGCAAACTCTTCTTTCTCTAAAGAATAAGGCTACAGATGTAGATGGAAAAGAGCAGCTGTATTTTCACATGTTTTCTTATTATAGGCAAAGCCAAGGAGGAATTGGGGGAAGGGAGGTCGTAAAGAGATAAGAGATTCCAATTTAATTTAATTACTTTAATAGGAATCAATTCTATGAGCCAATATCATGGAGATGAACCTCCATCTTTTTTATTATTATTATTCACAATTTCCACCAGTTTCTTTCTAACAGAATTTAGTGCAGAATTTTTTAAACTTTCTTTTCAAGTTTATTTTTTTAATTTTAATTTAATCTAGGATAGTGAGTTTTAATTTGACTTTTGTTTGGTATGATGGTTGAGAATATGAAAAAAATTAATTGGCGCGAGCTTCAAATTATTTTACAATTAAACCTGTACCGACGACGGAAAACCTGAACTATTTATGGCACGTCAACTGAACAATTCACTGCGAACGGCGTGGAGCTTTTTTGCAAAACAAAATTTGCAAAAAAACAGTTGGCAAAATAAAAATAATTCGTATGAGAATTTAAATACAATGCACGACTAAAGTTCCTCACGTCACTCGAATTCCATTATGGTGAAATAATTTGTACAACGTGACAAGACAAATTGACAACTAAACAAAATTAAGTCAAGTCACGTGTCTCCCTCTGAGGTCAATGCAATGTGGTCAATCTTGTGCACAAAATGTTGCCTCAATCCAAAGAGAAAAAAAGAAAAAATCTCTTTATCAATTTGGATTAACACTCCAAAACAAAGAGAAAGGAAGAGAGAAAGAGGGAAGAGGAATGAGTTCAAGAGGAATGATGAGGAATTAGGATTTTTAGCCTTGGAGAAAATCCAAAAAAAAAATGTGGGATAAGAAGAAGAGGGAGAGAAAAAAATACAAAGAAAATTGTTTACTCTTTTATTTCCCCTTCATTACTCATTCCCTTTCTCTCTGTAAAAATAAAAGGCGCCCACTAACTTTTGTTGATTTAGAGAAACAAGGAGACGTGCACGTGGGGGGAGAGACTGGAGAAAGTCAGCCAGATACACAAAGAGAGAGAGAGAGAGAGAGAGAGGGAGGCCGGTTGAATTCCAAGGGAGAGAGAGAGAGAAAAAAAAATAGAAAAAAAAGAACAAAAAATCAATTCTCTTTTTACTTTCTCCAACAAAATTCTGCCTCAAAATGAAAGCCAAAATAAGAAGATTTTTGGGGGTTTTTTTTTACTCCAAAAAAAAGAGAAGGAGCTGGGTTTTGTCCCAAAAATATGAGATTGTGTCAGTTAAAATGTTTTTAAATGGTTGGGTATTAAATAGAGAAATGTTGACTTTCATTTTAATTCTCTCAATGAAAATCCTACCACACTCTCCCCCTCTCAAGGCCTGGCAAAGTTGATTAGGCAAAGTGGTTTCCGGAGAAATGAGAAAGGGGAAGCAGCTGTGCTGTGCTCCATTAAATTCTCTTGTCTCTCACTTTCTCTTGACAAAGAGAGGGGCGTCAAGTGGTCACTTGACAAATGTCGCTCTCTTATCTTTCATAACAGAAAAGAGCCCTCCCTCCATTTCATCAAACTGAACAATTTTCATATTTTTTTTTTGCCCAACTTGGACGCCGTTTGGCAAAAAATTTGAAGAAAAAGTGAAAAAAGTCCCAAAGTTCCAGGCTGGGTTTTCTTTTTTGTGTTTTAATTTGAATTGGAGAGCACAGATTCTTAATTAAATTCAGTTAAAGGGAATGACCCCTTGAAAGAGAAGAATAATAAATAGTTTTTTTTGGGGCTGTCAGGTCATTAGTGAAATGGTTTAATTGAGTCTGTATAATTAAAGAGATTAGAAAATGAAGATACTTTTTAGTGGCAAAGGGGTTTTAATGGAGAGACTCTTTGGAATTTGGGATAATGATAAATGATAAATTTTTAGAGAGCTAGAGGTGGGGATGAGCTTTGGGATGATCCCCAGTCGATTTTGACTTTGAGAAATCGTAAAAGAGCAAGTGGAGTGTGTCTAATGTAAAGGAGGAGAGATTTTAGAAATGGAGAAAAGGGAAAAGGTAATAAGACTAAATTATAGACTCTTGAAAATAACTTGGCAAAATCCAAAGTACTCGAAAGAGAGAGAGAGAGAAAGTCTCTCTTTCGACAAAAAACTTGGTTCTTGGTTCTCTCAATTCCAATCTATGGGGGCCATGAGAGGGAAATAGACATCTCCAGTGTATAAATGGAGGGAGAGATGCTCATCAACGAGCAAGATCAAAAAGGGATCAACAGTCTCTCTCTCTCTCTCTCTATTATCAGTTGAAAATAGTTTGAATATCTAAAATTAGACTCATCTATTGAACAAGAGTTGAAATAATAGTCTCTGTTTTTTAAACAGTCAAAATTTTATCTTGGAAGTCTTCTCTTTAAAAATAAAATATTTTTTGTATTCTTTTACAAATAAAAAAAATACTGAATAAAACTTAAACTCAATGGTGTCCTCCATCTTTTTTTAAAGCACGAATAACAATGGAAGACTACTTTGTAAATAAATAACCCAATTTCTGAATTTTTGACATGAATTGGCGTCAAAATAATGATTAATAAAAAAGAGATTACTTTTGCTACTACTTATTGTTATTGAAACTTAATTACGAAACAGCAAAGAGAAGAAAACACTGTTTAAGAGCACGGGTACATTTTTTTGTTTTTTTGAACAAACGGCGTTCAAATTAAACAAAATTCCCCCAAAACACGGTACCTTGTATTCGCCACAATATTAACCTAAACGGCGTTGAATCTCTCCCAAAAAAATGTACAACAGAGAGAGAGACATTCCATAAAAGATTTTTTGCGTAACAAAAATAAAATTTTAGTGTAAATTGTACATTTTATCTTCCCCTCTAAAAAAACTATTTTAGATTCTACATTTTTAGAACCCCCCTAAAATTTACCCCTCTAAAAATTCCCCCTCCCCACTTTACTAGCATCTCCATGCAACTCTTGTAGTCTGAAAAAAAATGTTCATTTCTTTGTTTCTTTCTTTTTTTCAAAAAAAAGTGTTATAATGTATTTTGGGCCCTTGTCAACATTTTTTGAAGGGCTCTTGTTGCGTGTTATGACGAGCCATGAAAACTAAGAGTTTCCACTTTCCCTTCTCCATTTTAGAAAACGTTTTCTCCTTACAAAAGAGAAAGAACTGAGAACTGAGAGAAGAGGCCCCAGGTTGATAGGTGCAGAATAAAATGCGTATAAAAAAAAGCTCATGGTTACAGGGCAGAGAGCAAAATGGGAGGGGAGAGAATTTTGCGTTGAAAATGCAAAAATTACAAGGTGCAAGATAGTCGGAAATGTTGCCCAAAAAAATTTAAATTCAGATAGTATAATAGGCCCACTCTTTCCATCATTCTGTAGGGACTAGAACCAGACAGAGACAGAAAAAAAGTGTCACTCGTTTTGTGAGCGTGTGGTGGTACGAGGATGGCCCAAGAATTTTGATTCTGTCCATGCAAAAAAACAGATAAAAAGAGAAAGGCGGGGGCCAGGGACTGGAGAAGAGAAAGCGGGGGAGGGGGGGATTGGTCCATCAGAAGGGAAAGGCCCTGTAAAAAAAATTGTAGACACGTCCAAATGACTTTCTCTCTCTCTCACAGACAAACATGGGCACTCTACAGTCTGTACAGTGTAGAGAGAGAGAGAAAATGGTTACAGCACAAGAATAAAAAGTGGAGGAAAGGATACAGATGCGGCGGGATCAAGGAGGAGGAGGAGGTGACCCTAGAGTAATAATGGTGGGTAATTGCCGCAGAAATTTTGTATCATGTACAGTCTTCAATTTTATTTTAACTTCTGTACAAACTCTAATGGCTCTAACACGCTCTAAATCAATGGAAATGAGTCCATTTACGTTTATATTACTTGAACAATATTGGCCATGTAAAATTCAAACTCTCAATTGCATTGAAATGACCAAATTTTTTTTGTAGTACTTCCAAATGGTTTCCAAAATTGGACCAAAACTTACATGCAAGTTAAACAAAATTTAATTGACTTTTTTTTCTGAGAATCATTTAAAAAGAAATCATTTAAAGGTTAAATGAAAGAGTTTTGTAATTTTGAGAATATTTTTTATTTTTGCAAATTGCAAATTGTCCTTGAGAGACTTTTAAGTGAAAATTTTCTTTAGTTGAATGAATTAACTTTTAAATTGTCAAGATATATATCTCCTCGACATAAACATTCAAGTCTGAAACTTGTTCTGAGTTAAACTTGAATATTAAAAACACAAGTTTTCTACTTTTCTCCGACTAAAAGGACTGAAAGTGAGGGAGGGAGAAGGAAATTTGCAAATTGTAACGTTTAATGTGAAAACTTGTGAGAGAGAGTTGCAAATTTTGAGAGAGAGAGAGTTGGGGCCATTTTGCGTAGAGAATAAATGAATAAAGCGTCTTATTTATTCACACTTTGAATCCCTCTCTCTCTCTTTGTGTCTCATCTGACAATAAAATAGAGGGGCTGTCCATGTTGACGATGACATGAGGGGGGAGGCAGCTCAATTATAAAAAGATGCTCTTTCTGTAGATAGGGGAGGAGGGAATGAATTAAGGGAATGAAGCACCTTGGAAATAATCTGAATCAAAAAGTTGATAAAGAACCTCCTGTCTCAACTTTCTTTAGACCTCTCTCTCCCTCTCTCTCTCTCATCTCCAAAGAGGAGAGCGTCACATGGGAACAGATGGGATCCTTTTGAAATTGAAAACGACAAGAAAAGAGAGAGAGAGAGATGGAGAAGTGGATGTCCGGGTTTTTACGAGTTGTCGAGATACGGAAGTTGGGATGAGAAATTTCAATGGAAAGAAAAACCAAGGGGAAATGAAAGGGAATGCTTAAGAGAGAGAGAGAGAGAGAGCACTTAAAGAGCAAGCAATTCAAATGTATGGAAATACAGAACAAGTTAGAAACTGGCAAAAGGGGAGAGAAAATTTTCACAATTTGTATACATTGAGAGTTGTGACACGTGTAATTTAAAGGGAGGGACTTTAAGGATTTTTTCAGGAGAATTAAATGTTTTTAATTTACAATTATGGAAGAACTATAGAGCTACAACAACTTCCTAAAGACCAATAGAGAAATTAGGAAGTACAGAAATAGTGAACGGCGTATAAGTACAGTGTAGTGAATTTAAAGATGGATTTCTAAAATTAAAATTAAAACTGAGATAAATGAGACTGAGATAAAAGAGGTTGGGAGATTGTGACACCTCCAATTAAACTGAGATGTGGCCTTTATAATTAAATGCTTTTTTAAATTAATTAACTATTTTTGTGTGAAAAACGACCGAAGATGACTTGTATACAACTAACAATTGACGGTACGGCAGATGCGGCAAAAGAAGTTGTGAACGGCGTGCAAGTAGGGAATTTAAAATGGATTTTTAAAATTAAATTTAAAATAGTGAGACTGACCTGTTGACCTCAGTGGAAGTTGAGTTGGGAGTTGACGAGATGAAGAATGTTGTTGAGAGATGAGAATGGCAATGCGGGACCGACAGGACTCTTCGGTGTCAAAGAGAAAAAGGTCAATGTCAGGGCACACCAAATGATTCTCACAAACACAATTCTCCCCATGAAAAAGACAGCCAAATCTCTCCACCGGCTCCCCACAAATTTGACCACCCCCCACTTCTACCCACCAAACCCCCCATTTCAATTAAAAATCTCCAAAATAATTAAATTTTAATTGATGACAAATCAAAAGAAAAAATAATTACTTGAACAGGTTCCCTCGTCGGTGGGATGGGGAGAATTTGAATGGAGGAGGCAGTGAAGGGGCGGGGCACAAGTACCCACGGCTCCCCCACAAGGCTCTCCCTCCCCCCTGGAACAAAGAAGACAACAGCCACACACGTCCAAGGTCAACCCCCAGGGACAGTCCTCCCCCCGAATGGGCTCACACTCCCCGTCGCAAATGCACCGAAGGGGTCGACTTGTACTCTCGACCCCTGACCCGTTGAGACTGAAAAGTGGGGAGGGGGTTGGGGTAGCTGGATTTGAATTTGGGGCGGCAGTGACTGCACTGAAAAATTGTACACTCAATCCCCCCAACACGAGGAAGAATCCCAAGGCAATTTGCAAATTTGTTGTAGGGACAGAGACACTTGTTAATTTCCCCATTTTTTGTAAGCTTTTGTCGTCTCAATGTTCAAATTGAGTCGAGGATTTTAAACTTAGTTAAATTAATCTCACACAATTAAATCAAGTGTCGTCAATCAAGTCCCTTGATTTCAAACCATTTAGTGTAGTCAAATGCATTTTAGATTGGATTTTGTATTTTTTGAACAATGAATAATTTTTAAAAGATTTAACTTTAAATTGTGATTAGGTTGGATAGTGAATTTAATTGAGAAATTAAAATAAAATTTTAATAACACTTGTAGTTGAGACTGGAGCAGAGAGAGAGATGAGGAGAAAGTGAAGATGTGGATGCAACTGAGGGACATTCCAATGCGGGCATGAGACTTGAATAAAAAGAGAATCAAGTCCACGCAGGCTTCCCTGTCACAACCTGCAAAAAGGACAAAATACTTTCTCCTTTTACCTCCAGCCTACACTTTATCTCTATAGTCTCCTTTCTCTTGTAAATTTCTTACCAAAATACTTTTTTTTTCCTGTTAAATTCCTTGCTGACTTTTTTTTGGCAAGATTGGGGATTTGCCTCAATATGCAAGAAATGATTTTTACAATTACATCAAATTTAAATCAATTTTTGATTTATTGAAAATTAATCTAAAATTCCTAATTCTTTAATTTTAAATTGAGGATCAATTTCACAATTTTTTAATTATTAATTAAATTCTTTTCTTACATTTTTGGAATTTATTTTTCGACGTGCAATACAATGAACAGCCCTCTCCGTATTTGAATTGTTCTTCAGTCGTAAAATGAATGAGTGGCGTTCAATTTAGTGAATTAAAAAGTGAAATAAACATGAAAAAATTAATCGTCATTTAACTAATAAAGACAAGTTAGTACAAGTTTTATAATAAAAAAATGGATTAAAATATTCCGATTATTTTATCATAAAAAATTCCTCATAAAATTAAATGGCTCTCCATAAACTCTTTTAAATTTCTATACTTAATACTCACAATCACACGGCCAAAATGACCGTGAGATGCCCACTAAAAATCTCCCTCTTTTTCTCATGCCACTTAAAAAAATAATTTGTACAGGGTAGCTCAAAATTAAATTATTTTATTTTACTATTAATTCCAATTAAAATTAGTCGTTTTCATAATGGAACATACAAAATACAATTTTTATAGAGAATATAACTACAAATTATTTTTAAAAAAATAAAATATACTGATTCCTGTAAATTTAATTGTAATTAAAAGTTGTAAAAGTCGAAATAGAGATTTTAAAATACAAATGTTTAATTCTGGAGCACCCTGAATAATTTGAACACAAAAAAAGAGAAAAAAAGTTTTTAAACTAACACTTGCAAAAACCTCTTAACAGACTCATATAAATGACAAGGACTTTGCTTAGACGGGCAAAAAAAGAGGGAGAGAAATTTAAGAGAATAAAAACAAGAGAGGAAATGGGTCTTGCGGATTTATTTACACCCGAAAATTCCCCCATAAACTTGGTCTCTCACTCCCTCAGTGTACAGTGTAAATGTAAAGAGTGTGTAAATGGTCTTGATGATGGTGGGTAGTAGTAAATCAATGGGAATTAGTAAATTAGTTTTAATGGTCTGAAAAAAAAGACTTCCAAATGGCAAATGGCCCCCCAATGAACCACGACAACAGAAAAGAGACAATCAAGTTGGTTAACGATTGTACAAATTACGATCCCCCTCCCCTCCATTGCACCATTGTAATGTTAATTACTGGTCGTAACCAGTGACCATTTTAACACTCCAAAATGACCTCAATTTCAATTCCATTTTGTAACATTTTATCGAGTTTTAAATTAAATGTAGAATTTTAATTACCTTTACCCATTTAATGTGGGTTAAGTTTCAAAGAAGTTAAGATTTCGGGTTCTGCCCCGTGGCATGGAGTAGAATGAAAAAAAAACAGTTATTTTTTTATATCTTTCTACTTTTTGCACAATTATTTTTTGAGTGAAGAACATTTTGAGAATATTTTTTGCCAAGTTATTTAATTTTCGCAAATTCTTAAGCCACTTACTTAGTGGAAATTATTTAATCAATTTGATGGCATTTGAATTGAAAGCCATTCAATGACGCGTCTGCAACCAATTGACTAATATTTTTTATTGCAATTTATTTAATTATGATTTCACACTAATTGAGCTGGGGTTTAATGAAAATGGTGGCAAGAATTACTTTTTAGAGTCTTTTGCAATCATTAAGGGTCAATTATGTGACTCAATGGAGAGGAGCTTCAAATTAAAAACATTACGACGTTGACCCTCTCTGTCAAGTTTGAAACAAACTGAAAAGAAAGATATTTTGCCCAACTAAACACTAGAACTACTGTAATGACGACTTTAGTTAAAACTTGAAATAAAACACATGAGTGGCGTTCATGTGATGGATTTAATTTAGATTAAAATTTATGAAAATTAATTTTTCAAGAATTATATTCTTTTATTGTAAAATTATTTGAATGGACAAAAAAAATCTCAAAATTGGCGGAATGACCTCTGACCTTTGTTTAAACGTTTTAATGGTCATTTTTGATGGATTTAAATTACTGGCTAAAAGTACTTGGATTCTTCAATACTTGAAATTTTCATTTAGTAAATGGCTAAGCAAATAATTTTTCGACTCAAAGGCATTCCATTCAAATGTCGTCAAATAATTTTCACTAAGTGAATTAGACTAGAGAAAATTAAATAATTTGGCAAAAAATATTCTCGAAATGTTTTCCATTCAAAAAATAATTCCCGTTCGGTGTGCAAAAGGTAGGCAGATTGAAAAAAAATTTGAATTTTAATGGAGCATTTATTCAAAATGCAGCAGAATTTTTTTGAAGACAAACCAAAACCAATTAAGGAAGGGACAGTTGAAGTGAAAGATGAAGAAATAGAAAAGGACGATTTATTCATCTGCCTAAAACCCATTTTAATTTTTGGGAAAATTCTTGGCATTTATCCCTACTCTGGACTCATCCACAACAATCCACAATTTCTCCCCCAGTTTTCGTACACTTTCATTTCAATAATTAAAATTCAATTAATTTACACAATAATTAGTTTTAAAAAAATTTCCTCCATTTTCAAATAGGAGACAGAGTTGGGGGACAAGGATATCAGTGATTATTGGAGTAACCTTTGCCCTCAGGTCACTTTGGTTTCTTTACCGACTCATTGAATCGATCCTGTACAATGAATTTGAGGGCTCTGTGGAAAAACTTCATTACACATCAAACACATTCAACTCTTTTCAGTTTACTTTCTTGTAACTCTAATTAATTATTATCAATTTATCGTTTTGATTGTTAATTATTTTTCCTCTAGATTCTTTCGTTTTACATGGAAAGGGGAAATGTTCTGTTCAATATTTTCAGTGTGGAGAAATTCCTCTCGAGGTTTACACTTCACCCAAAATGTTCCTTCCAATAGAAATCTTGGAAGGGAAATAAAAATCGTTTTTTTGGTGGTCATGTTGTCAACAATCCTCGAAAATATTGTGAACTCAACTCGCTTCTTTCCCATTGAGAGTTAATTGAATTTTGTTGAAATATTTATCCAGAAAATTAATTAATTTGAAATTGACTTTAGAGAGATTGCCAAAGGAGGAGAATTGGACAATCTTCGAGATTTCTTACCGAAGGGAACATGAATTTCTAGTCAAGAATCTGCCCTACCATTTTCTCTTTGCCAGTTTCCTTTTTTGTCACGCCAAAGTCATGGTCTACCTTACCAACTTGGACGTCCTACTAATATTCGCAATGGCCTACTCCCTCGCGGCAAAATTCAAAACTTTTATTCAACAACTGGAGAATTCAGTCATGGACAAAAGTACTGAAATCATAGGTCAACTTTGAACCCCTCAAAATAATTGTCCCATCTTTTTGCAGCCACAAAATGGGATCTGGTGAGACAAGATTACTTGACCCTTTGTGACCTCTGTAGACAATTGGAACAATTCCTGTCACCCCATGTTTTCCAGACCATGATCGTCAGTTGTTACTGGATTTGTATTTCTGTAGGGTAAAAATACACGCAAGATTCTCGATGAAATATTTTGGTGACCTTTGTTCTATTTCAGTTTTATACAGGTCAGGCAACCAGAAAGATATCCATCGTAGACAGTATTTACGCCCTGTGGGCTCTGGCCCACTTGGTCGCTAGAGTTTTACTCGTCACAATGACAGCAGCAGAAATTCATGAGAGCTCCTCAAAAATCTTGATTCTCATTCAAAAATGTCCGGAATACAACATAGAGGTGAGAATTGGGAAGAAATAATTGAGACAATTAATTTAATTTAATTATTTAAAAGATGGAGAGACTAGAGAGGCTTGTGTCGTATCATCCCGTTGGTTTGACAGGTCTCCAATTTTTTACATTGACAAAGTCCTTTATCCTAAAATTCATCAATGTCATCTTCACAATTGAAATCATTCTACTCCAGGCCACGGGAAAAAATCGAAATATTAATTTCTTTGAAACTTGACCAATCAAATTATGCAAATACATACTACAGGTATATGTCATATGTTAAAACAGTATTTAAAAATGGAAGGAAAAACAAGTTTATCCATTTATTGATGAATGTTTCTTGTGGTAAATCAGACATTTGAAAAACTATTGTAAATATATATAAATGCTATATATTGAAAATCACAAAAAGAAAAAATTAAGTAAATAGAATCACAGACTTAATGAATTGGGCAGTGAACATTTTCACTACCATACTGATTTGCATGAAAACAGTAATAACAAAAAGAACAATTGTCAATAAATAGAGGAATGACGGCATCTTGATTACAGTGACAACATTTTGCCACAATATCACAATTACTTTGTCTCCGTCTCTTGTTTGCCACGATGACCCCTGTGGAGTTGGAGGTTGTGGAATTCCATACTTTTTTCAATGTCATCCAATATCTTTTAACAATATGAAGCTTTATGAAGGGAACCATTATCATGAGGAAGTCCTTTAAAAAAGAATACAAAATTATTAAAGCACATCATCAATAAGATCAAATAATAAACTTAATTTAGTCAAATAAATTACAGAAAATTGATGCCATAAAAGCTCTCGTATCTGATACGAATCTCCAGGAGCAAAAGGTATTCTTCGACTGGAACTACAGACAATAGTAATTATTAGATTTTTTTTAATTTAATTTTTTTAATTATCAATCTCATATAAATAATATGCTTACATCATTCGAAGTTTTGAAAGTCTATGGGATAATGTCATGTACTTGTTTTGGACAAGAAATGCACAGAAATTGACCACTTGAAGAATTTTTAATCCTGTATTCATGCGTTCACTGTACTTGACAGCCTGTAATTTAAACAAAACGAAAATTAATTAAAAGATAAAATCTAAGATTGTAAATTGTAATAATGTCGCCGTTATAATTTAGCTTACCAGCTGATAATTTCGTCTAAAGAAGAAGCTGGTCAGTCTAGTATTTAAATAGGGTAAGACTACATTGAATATATAGAATAATATCTGTCTTGGCTTTGAGTCAATATATTTTAAGCCTAAAAGCCTTTGTCCAATGGTGCATTGTTGATGCCCAACAGTTAGCTGTAATTAAAAAAAATCTTTTGCATTATTGATGATTTAAACTGAATTAATAGGCTTAAACATTAACTTACCCTCCATACAATGGATGACAGGATAAAGTCGAATTCCGGTTCATAAACGTGCACCCAATTTGCCAACTAAAATAAATGACAATGTGCTCAACATTTATAATTTGCTTGTTCAAGAGAGAGCGTTGAAAAGTTTCAATGTTGTTGTTAATTTTACCTGCACTTTATCCAATATATTAATCAATTGATTCTTGATAAACTTGTAAAACTCTTGATCCAAAATGACCGCATCCAATTGGGACACTCTGGAGGTATAAGTGACCTTTGACACCTTATTTTCTGTACTCATTTGGAATTTTTCCATTTAATTCTCCATCTCTTGGTTCAAGAGTTCCTTGCTCAATTTGAATTTGGTCGGCGGGACGGATTTTGACGAAAAATAAATTGTTGTACAAAATAATTTACATTTAATTTTTAATTACATTAAGTGAGCAATAACTTTGAGCCAGGATTGATCAAAGATACAATGATGATTTTGACAAGTACCAGAAATTTTGGGAGAATCGGGATTAGCTCATTGACATCATTTATAAAGTAAAGTTGTACATTGTATTGATTCATTCAAGTAGAATTTTTAAATTAAAAATTAAATAAACTTATTATTTGAAACAGAAGAAGACAATCATCATCAGCCTCTAAGGAACATATGCAATTATGGTGGGACGTCAATGGACCACACAGAGCGAAACATGGTTTGAAGAAATTTATGTAAGTTAACTTTAATTTCTTTGCACCAATTTAAATAATTTACAAACTATTATTGACAATTACAGACAACAAGAGATGCGAGCAGCTTTAAAGCATGTGGGTGCAACAGACAGAAGTCACGTTTTGTATGAAATGGATAAAGTACCATTATCCGGTCTTACCTGTTTAGTTGTTGGTTGTGGAGGTGGCATATTTACTGAGGTAAAATTAAAGTATATTTTTTTATTTACATTTACTCAGAGAATTTTGACTTACTATAATTTATCTTACAGCTAATAGCTACGTTAGGAGCAAAAGAAGTAGTGGGGATTGACCAAGATGAAGAACATCTTGCTGTAGCCAAAGATCATTGTAAGGGCACAGGCTTAAAAATAAATTATATTTGTACATCATTGGAAAAGTATGCAGGAAAAAGACCTGCCCATTTTGATATTGTTCTACTACTCAACGTGATCGAGCAAGTAGAAAGAAATGATCATGAGGAATTCATAAGAAATGCTGGCAAATTACTCAAAGTAAGTTACAAACTTTTTTTTTAAATTACTATAAATTGTAATTTACAAATCATATCAAGTAAATTTTAAAATTAATGTTCGTATTTTGCCATTTTAGATTAAAGGATCCGTTTTTATCGTCACAATGGTCTTGACATTTGAATCTAGACTGTATGCTTTCATTCATAATTTCATTCGTCAGGATAGTCCACCTGAGCAATATCTTTGGCCAAAATTTATGAAAAGTTTGTCACTCGTCCCCATGTTGACGAAAAGTATTTAATATCCATTTAGTATTGTCAAATAGAAATAATTTTCATTAAATTCATCCAACTAAATTTTGATTATGTCTTGATAGATCATATGGACGTGATTGACGCAAAAGGACTTGCCTATTGTCCCAATATGATTAGATGGACAAGTGGTCCTCGAGAAGATATATTCGTATATGCTCACGCTACTAAACGGGAAGAAATTATACAACTCTAATATTTAAATTTTTATTTTCATCTTAATTGTATGTACATAGTCAAAAGATACATACTAATTTATTATGTCGCGTATAGCTAGACTTTTTTAAAAAAAAGAAACTGTACATGAAATTGTAGTTCAAAAATTATTATTATACACTGAAAAATATTACCGAAATTCGGTAAAAATCTTAAAACAACAAATAAATTTAATTTCAAAGAATGACATGAAGATTCAAAACCGTTTCTTTACCTGTTTCTGCTGCAAACAAAAAAATTCATGTCAACTAATTTATTATCAGTTTACAAACTGAGCAAGAGCACCTGAGAAAGGAAACCATGTCAGGTAATTGTTTTAATTTGTGACTCAATCACATTAAACAATGGCTAGTATAATTACGTCAAGAGACTAAACTCACACACAGTACAAGAAAATGAATTTGAACTACATAATAAATAATTGACAATAGTACGCGTAAATAAAATTTTACTTTCTTTTTTCTCCCCCCTTTGAATTTCAATTTTTTGTCAAATGTTCTGTAAAGTTAAATTATATTTAAATATTTCAATATAAAATTCCTCATTTTTTCAGAAAATAAAAAAGAGGTCAAGAGATTAAACTTGATCAAAAAGAATAATTGGAGAGTGGCAGCAAAGGCTGCATCCAAAAAAATAAAGGGGACAAAGAAATTTGTTGGAAAAGTGGCTCCCATTTAGAGAAAATGAAATATTTTCTCCATAATATTAAAAATCATCAACCATGTTTTCGAAGATTTATATTGACGATGGTGGTGATTTTAATTACAATTGAATTATGCCAAGGACAAGCTTCTTCTTCTACTGATTCTTCTTCGTCAGCAGCTCCAGGAGGTCCTGGTGCTCCGACACCATCGCCAGGACCTGCAGGAGCAAATGCAACTTCAACAATCCGACCCTGGCTTAGAATATGTCAAGGTAAAGAACATTACAATTTAGTTGGATCAAAATGTGCGGGTGGTTACATGTTCGAAAGATCTTTTCCATCGGGGACATGTGTGTGCGGGAATGGAATTTGGATTCTAAAATCCGGGTATTGTGACACACTTGGAAAAACCTACGTACTATTTGCGGATGGTAATGACTGTTTCAAAATAAACAGTCAAATTCGTTGGATTCGTTATGTGGGTCATCCCGAAAGATCAAAATTGGACTCAAATTATATTGTTAGTGGTGATTGGGATTACATTGAAACCTTAAATCGAATTGGACCAAGTCGTCAACTAATCAGTAAAATCGTTTGGACAATGGCCGTCGGGGACCAACCTGACAACGTTTATCTTAGGTAAAACCATTTATTTCTTGTCAAGGGGCACTCCTTGTATAGCGGCCATTTTAACGCACTGTACAATTCTGAATTGTAATTCATATTTTTTTGTTTTACAGTGACGAAAAACTTTGTTTCAAAAGTGAATGGAGACCCCTCAGTTCAGATCCAAAAGAAGATGGCCGACCATTTGTTAGAATTGGCAAGTCTGTGGTTTTAAATGATCAATCCAATCGTTACAGTTCACCAACAGTTCATCAAGCACAAAGACTGTCATACTGTCCATATTTTGCCAAAGAAGAGCAAACAGTTTGGATCAGTGGTGGTGGTATGTTGGTCACGGATCGTACCACAACAAGATTTTATCAAGAAAGACCTCGAGAAGTTTATGGATCATGTAATATTCAACCATATTGTAGTAACGTTCCTCCCTTTGTGGATCAAGATGAATCACTGACTAGAGTACCAGGAGCACCAACTCCAGCACCCAATGTGGATATTGGTATTCCCGACTACCCAATATTCGTAGAGGATTTTAGAGCAAGAATAAACAAAGATATTGAAACGATTTTAGAAGAACCAACTGAAGTGGCTGCAAACGGAGTTGTCCGCCCCAAAAAAGTTGTTTGTCCTAAAAGTGCTGATGATTATTCAAAAGAAACTGATAAACAAACAGTTCGAATGATTCGAGGTCAAGCTGCTTGGTCCCTCAAACAAATCAGGACACCCCCTGTTGTACTATCTGAGTACAATTATCTTCAGAAAGCATCAAAAATACTTCGAGAAAAATGTTCCGGAATCCCTGAAGCACTCGTGTCAAGTTTCTTGAGAATGTTTCGATTTGCTTTAAGTGAATCTTTGCAAAATCATCCATACAAACAACAAGGGGATGCTGAATTGTTCAAACGGATAAATAAATCTTTGGATGCTTGTAGTGCAGAGTCTGACCCAGCGAATAAAATTATATTTAAATATACAGACACTTGTCCCAAAAATTTCACATACATGGAATACAAAGTTAAGAAACCAGCTGATGAACTAAGAAATTGTAGTGATGAGAGACCAAAACATCTTAGATTTTCACCATGTGAGCATGACCTTGTTCTCGATGTGGCTTGGAAGAGTATTCTATTTGCTCATTATTTTTGTGCAAGACATTTTGCAGAATATTTTGATGATCAAAGTTCATTCTACACTGCAATGGAAAGATTATTTAATCCTGATATGATGGGAAGGTATTACAATCCTGGGAGATCTTATGATGGAATGAAATATGTTTTCCAAATGTATAATTTGGAAAGTTTTATCACAAATTTGGATCGATGTTTAGCTTGTGCAAGGAGTGTGTCACAATATCGACGATGGTTGAGAAGACCAAAGGATCTCAAAATGTGTCCCATGAATGGTAATAAAAATCCTCCGAATGCCTACAACTTTGAAAAGGATGGATTCACTCCGATTAACAAGAATCCTATTTATTTACCAAGCGTGACTACTGGTACTAATAAAAATACTTATAAATGTTATAATACTTGGTTGGATGGACTTTATACGAGACCGAGAGAAAACGTTCCAGAGAGTTGTCAACTTAATCTTCATGTTTTGGGACAGACTGCTACCTATGCTTAAATTATTTATTAAATGTTTATTTATTTATTTATTGTTCTCAAATATTTTATATGTGAATGTACTTAAAAGAAAAAAAACTATTTATTAAAAACACACACACACGTCTCAATTTTGATACTTTGAGTTGTTTGAATTATCTTTATTTAACTTTGCAAAATATAATTATTTTTGTTTTTTTACTTATCACATTGAAACACTGAACAATTTTTTTTGCATTTCATTCAAAGCAGCTTTGATTAATACTGTGATTTGATTTAAATAATAATATTTGCTATATAATTTACATGATAGGAAATAATAAAATGAACATTGAATAAAATTATTTGAGATTCCATTTTTAACAGTAGCTACCTATTCTAAGTAGCATTGATTTGTTAATTGCGACTTTTCAAAGTTGTGTAGTTTACTACGTAAGTACAACAATGAATTGATTGCATTTAATATTTCATATACACACAACAAAAAAAAATAAAATAAAGGTAAGTTGGTACATATTATAATATTTAAATGAAATTAAGACACAGAGGATACTGTTAACTAGACAGTGAATGCGAGCTCTCTAATTGGACATTCCAAGTAAGGATGATCATTTCCTTTGGTGACGAGAAAATCAAAGTTAACCTTTGTATTTTGGGCTTGAACGGAAGCAGGTGAGACATTTAATTCTTTATCACCCAAAGATATTAAATGATGCCGTAACTCCTTTTGTTTGTACTGTATAAAAAAATCAAAGTTTTTGATTATTTTAATTAAAATTTAATTATTATATTTATTCTTGACATTTAATGACTATCTTACCTCAAACATGTATGAAATTGTGTGAATAATATTTGGTTGAATTTCAACTGGTGTATCAAAGGCAATATAGGTCAAAGGGGTGGTGATTCTCAAGTGACGACAAAATTTTCCACATGTAGCAAATGCCTTGTGACTATTGTCAGTTTGTGATATGTCCAAATTAACTTCAATCGTCTCTTCACAATTATTGTTGTACACATCATCCGTCTCCATTTGATCCTCATCCCCAGACTCGGAAGATTGTTGAAGAGTAAAAACAGAATTTGGTTCATCATGGAATGTCAAGGCCAGTCCGAGACCTTTTAATGTTATTTTCTGGTTAACCATGAAACTTTAAAAATAAAAAAATTAATAATTAATTATTATTGGTCACAATTATATTTTACTTCATTTTATTTTTCATATTTTAAAACTTGTGTACCATGTTTGAAACCAAGATGATGAGTGCAGAATATAAATATGTTCAAAAACTCCATGTCGTCCTAAAAATGTAATTAATTAATTAACTAAGCTTGTAATACGTAGACATGAATAATTAGTTTGAAACTTACGAAGCCATATCAGTTGAATGTCATTCTGGTATCCTCTGCGTGGAGTAGTATTGTATTTTAAGTTCTTAATGGTGGTTCTGTAAACCAAAGGAAACGTTCAATTAGATTCAATTAAAATTAATGATGATTTTTTTATAATGATTGTACAAGTACCTGCTGTCCAGCGGCAGTGAAATATATTTTAAAATCTCAACCATTTCCTCTGATGTTAAAATTCCACAATTTGATACTTGAAATGTCAAATCCTCCGATTTCATTGTTGGGAATCGAATTAAATCAAGAGCATTTCCTACAATTAACAAAGGACAATTATTAATTACATTTGAAATTACATAAAAAATTAATATCGTTTCACAATTTTTATTTACCTAAGACAGTCCGGTAATTATGTGGATTGACTTCAAGATCAACTCTTTTACATTCTGCTGCAGCCCACCTGTGTCAAACAATTGAAATTTTATTTTGAACTCGAAAATGGAATTAAATAAATATTGGTAATTTCTTAATGTACCTGCAAGCGGCTTGGAAGAGAGAAACTTCTTTGATGTCCAGGTCATCAATTGCCAATATTTTACAGACATTTTGTTGTCGTAATGAATTAAATCGTGGAGTTTCAAGTATATCACCTAGTCTCCTGTTCAAAATTTATTTAATTCAATTAGTAATGCCCTCATCTAACTAATTGATAAACTTTAATGGTAACATAATTCCACATTTGATTTACCTCACAATAAACTCAAAGGCTGCATTTTCAATCTCTGTCTCACCAAAATCCTGGGCTTGTTGATAAATGGAAATTGCATGATCAACATCCAGTCGTTGTTTCAAAGCTCTCAATAAAATGTCAACAACATATCCAATGTCATATTTTCTTGCAATATAAATCAAGTCTAACATGTGTTCCAAAGGAATTGAACTTATTTCCTTGTTTGTTAGTCTGCATTGATTGTAGAGAAACTAGAAATATTAATGACAAATATTAATTATCCTATTTTTTAAAAATATTTATAATTCTACAGATAGTTGAAATTATATTTATTTAACGTTCTCTTACTCTAAGAAAAAGACGGAAGGGTACTGGCTCTACATCAGGGAGTTCTGAAAACATAAAATTTATTATTAGAATATTTAATGATATTATTTATTAAAAAAAAGTTAATGATGATTCGTACCAATTGCTTGAAATTTTTCTGTCCCATTCCAACGACTACTAAACATTGTTTCAAAGACAGGAGATCCAGCACTTAAAATTAATTTGTGGGCATATACTTCTTCTCCAAGTGGTCCGACAAGAAATATCTAAGAAAAATAATATTTATTTTTTACTGAATCGTCGTTTACATTTATTTATATTATTACAAAATTTAAATTATGATCATTTTATTATTACCACATCGGCAAATTCTGGTTTGCCCAATGAGTCTAGAACTTTTGACGACCAAATTTTGGTCAATTGGCTTTGACTTGTTTTGGATGACATTTTATGTGATAGCTGTAAAAAAAAACGTCAAAATTTTAATGGTAGAAATTGACAATACTAAGAATTCTTAATTAAATGACTTACACTTTTATCAAGATACAGATATTTCCAAAGATGTCACAGAATAGCACAAATTTACTAAAGTAAATATCACTAGATAACTTTGTTCACAGGTAAATCACAATTAAAATCTTTGAATTATTTCTACGTGTAGTAAATATAATGTTGACGTGGGATAGTACGTGTAGATTCAACAAGTGGTCAACTCAAAGTAAGACGAATTAAGTAGAGAAGCAGAACGTTGTTCAAGTTAAACCGACGTGTCACGACCAAAAATTTTTTGGTAACGGTACATTAAATGAAAAGATAGAAAATAAAGATGAGTAAGAGACCACGTAATAGGGACGGTCTGGGTTTTTGTGACCCACAAACAACAACAGAGTTTAATCTAACTTAGAATTTCTAAGATGCCAAAATTCAACTTAAAAATATTCTTATCAAACATAAATAAACTTGACCCTGAAGTACACTACAATTCCCTATTTAAAAATAATGACATGTTTAAATTAAAAAGATGTTCCAGTGAAAATCTTCTGAAAAATTTTGTCTTTCAATTCGCACAACCTTTGTATAATATGAAGTCTCCGATTTAAATTAAATATTAATGTTTATTGACAACTGATCAATTTGTCAGCCTTAAAAGAACAGGCGTAAATAAGATCAAAATTACCCTCATCTCCCCTATTATAACTTTACTGGTTATATTCTTCATTTCTCAATTAAAAAAGCTTTGAAAATCGTGCCAACTAAGTCTGTAGTAAATAGGTACGTTATGAAAACAAGTTTACTGTCTAAGGGTCACGACCCCTCCTAACCCAGTAAATCATGTCACACATGGTCCTTACACTTTTTTGGATTATTCTCAAATATTATTAAATAATCCTAGTATTGGTTTAATGTACAGTAAATTGAGTAAATACCTAATTTATATCATGAATTTCTTTAACCACAAAATGACATTGACTTAACCACAACTTATGTTTCTTTTCCTCTCAAAATTATAATAAAAAATAATCCAGAATCTAGTCAAGTTGTTCAATATGAGGCAAACTGTCATTTAACTCTTTATTTAAATAAAACAATTATATTATGATTTTCCAATTAATTTACCTATTTTTAATTACTCAATCTCAAGGTACAAGAAATAAATTACTTGGAAAATACTTAATTAATTATTTTGCCTTGATTTCCAAATAGCTCTTCAATGTTACGACAATTGTACAGTCACCGGAGTCAGTGATGGAGTTGACGTGAATGTCACTGAAATTTGTGATAGTCTCGATCCGGAGAAAGTTGCTCAACCGAAAATAGATGAATTAATTGCAACAAATAAGACAGGTAAATATTGAAATAGAAGAATTTAATTGTGTACAATAATTGTAGATACAAATCTTACATATCCCTCTCTACAATTAGTACCCACGAGTTTAGAGCTCTGCTTCAAATCAACAATCACCTCATGGTTCACTAGAATGATGGAGGGCAATTTGACTGAGGTCACGATTGTAAAGACTGGGAAAACAAGACAAATGCTCGTTAAAGAGGGTCAATTTTGTCCAAAATGTCCAAAATGTGTTGGGAATGGATTGTGCATTAAAATTACTTCGTTGGGTTTTAAATATTTTAACCATACGAAAGGACAAGCGTGCTACTGTAATCGACCAAATTGTAATCATTCGTCTCGTCTTCAAGTCAATTATTGCAATACTTTTATTATGGGGATTATTTCTTTAATTGTATTAAAAATTTAATTAAATAACTTACATATTTTAACATTGTACCTACATATAACAATATAGCAGTTTAACCTCGCTTGACTTCATTACAACGTGTGAGTTGCCCACATTTATTGTTTTTAATCTAGATTCTAGATTAAAATTTTAACTGACACGACAAGCTTGAATGATGTAAGAAAAGTAAAACGAACAAAAAACAGCCAATTTTATTTATTTATTTCTGCTTAACAATAATTATTTAATTGTGAAACATCAAATGAGGAGACTCGAAGCAAATCATTCGAAAAATAGAACATTCAGATTTTTAACTTGAAAGCATCGCAGAGCTATAGAACTAAATGAAAGTATAACGCACATTGCAATATGAGCCAATATGTAAAGAAACGCAAATGGACTATATTTTTCAAAATTATGGGTAATGCTAATAATAAATGAACTTATTCATTAGAGTACAAAAGTACAGACATAATTATAAAATATTTTAAATGTTGACTTCTCGAACTTAATAGTTTAAGACTGCAAAGATTTTTAAAAAAAGACAGTCTTTTGAAAGTTTATTGGTGTCGCCCAAATTTTCAGATATTAGTTGAGTTGTCGAAATAAATCTCTATACTTCCGCCAGGAGACTTATTGGCTCCAAATTTATGTTGTCATTAAGTTTTCCTCTATTTAGTTACATTAGGACGTAGCTACTTTGAACTCAAATCGGAATATTCAATTTCTATAGCTTTAGGTCCAAAACGTCCTTCTTTAATGTCAAATTCAATAGTGTCATTTTCTTTGAAACCTTTGCAATCTTTGCCACCGTGTATATTAATATAAGGCAATTCAAACGGCAAGTCTGGACCACCATTTGCAGGCTTGATGACACCCGACTTATTGTTCCTGAACAAGGTCTTGATTGTCCCCAACTATAACATATTTGTCTATTAAATTCTACAAAATCTAGTTTTTACCACATTTTACTTTAGGTCTACATTTATTTTTTTAGCAACGAAAGTGGTCGACATTGAAGTTGATCATTCTTTGTGCTCAAAAATCTAACTTTGTCAAAAACAGAAAAAGAGTTAAGATTTGACGAAGCTTCTTGTCAACACCCAAAAGAAATATTTAATAGATTTAACGTTTTTCTTTAATTTAATCGGGGGCTGGAGTCTGTGTAAAATAATTGCAAATATTTGAATGAAAAGTTTTTATTAAAGACGACTTACTTCTTTATCGCCGTACATGTATGCGTGGACTACGAGTAGGGTTGAAAGAAGCAACAATTCGAGGGTCAGAGACGACTTCATTCTGCATGAGGTCAACTTTACTCTTGATGGAATGCGTTTTGTACGAGAAATTCTTTCAAACAAACTTCGAGGAGAGAATTACATGAATGAAAAATATTGTTAAACTTTTGAGAAAAATAAAGTATGGCAAGGAAGGAACAATTAGCCATTAAACACATAAACCGTTGTTTAATCGTCTTATTTAATAGCCAATAACTATTATTTATGTGGGTCCATAAACTGCACAAAAAAATTTCTTTTTTGTCATTTTAGTGTTCATTTAAAGTTTTAATTCAAATCCCAATTACAAATTCTAAAATTTCTCTTTTTCATTTTGTGAGGTAGTACTTTTAAAATTATTTATGAAACTAAATGGGCTAAATGCTAAATTGCAGTCCTTGTCCTCTTCCAAAAAAAATTTTGTTCATGGCATGGCCCTGCATATAAATGATGAGCTGAAAATAATGAAAATTTATGCAGTCATGATTACTTATTTAATAAATGATTATTTCACCAAAATTTTTTATCATATCGACAACACACAAACAGTTTTATTACCCCAAAAAGTTGAGAAATAATATACATTAATGATAGATTGATTAATTTAATTTATTTAATTAACTGAAACATGTTAGATATGTATTGCAGTAATATTTTAACACATGAATGACTAATTGACTTGAAATAAATATGTATTACATTTGTTTACAGTTCTCTTACGAACCATCTCCAGGCTTGAATAGGCACAACAACAATTGTGAGGGCCAACTTCCTCATCCAGGTCATAATTTGGTCCACTTCAAGCTCCATCAGGAGCACTCCAAAGGCCACGAGGAGGACCCCTGCACAGACTTTGATCACCAAATGAACGGCAGACCCGTACACTGACAATGGGGCATACTCACTCACTTTTAATTTCCCGTCCAGTCCTTCCAGCTGCTCGTTCCTCACCTGAGAAAAACAATTAAATCAATTAATTTGGCAATGACATGAATTCATCATAATTTGTGTTCACCTGAATAGCTATCTTGATATTTTCTTGGCCCAGTTCATAACGTGTCCATTTCTCCTGGATTCCATACAGCCCCGAACTGAGGAGAATTTTCATTCGATTGTAGACCACGTTCCCGTATTTTTCAGCTAGTCCAACAGCAGCGTTAAATATGAACCCGGTTGACATGGTCAGATAATCATCCTTTTTTCCCATGTTATGGGAGAATTTTAAACCATCATTCTTTTTCATCACCTTCTCAAATTTGTTCCAAAAATAAAAAAATTCATTTTTGGGAACCAGGAGCAATGATTTTGTCTGTGAGAGATCTCCTGAGATGAGTTTTTCTTCCAGCTCCTTCACACAAGTCACTTTTGCTCTTTGGAGCATCTCCACAATATCCAGTATCATTTGACAATTAGAACTGCCATTTTCTCTCTTTTTCTCTTCCTCCACACATCTGTCATATTTTGTCATTGTGAAGGGAAATAAATATTCTCCCGACTTTTCTTTTTCATTTTCGCATGGACATGGGACGTTGGCCTCGGCCACGAATATTTGATACTCGTCCAATTTTAATTCTTCCAATCTTGACCAAGGAATGAGCATGGGGTAGTCAGCCGTGTAACTGGACTTGAGGACTCCTCTGTAGACAGTCGTCATCACCACCCCCATGACAAGCCAGAAGCCAAATAAAATTCTTGAGAGAAATTTGCGATTGACCAGCCATTATAAAATGAATATTTACTGAATCTTTCAATTTGCAACTACCGTATTATTTGTAATTATAGCCGGGTCTCTAATAGTGGCGGGGGGTTTTTGCTCGTTTTATCTAGTGCATACCTACATGTTAAATGGCCTATATTCTAATAGTAAACAGGGTATAAAAATGTCAACTTTTATTTAGTAGCCCCTGCTATTATTAGAAGTAATACGGTATTATTTTGTAATAAAATATTTTTTACTTACGTCCAGTTCGAATGGTGATGTCAAGATGATAAGAGACATTTCTTCCTGGTAAACCCCATCAGATGTTATGAACTGAAATTTTGTTGTTTCACCCGTCAAAGCCAGTTGAAGATGACCTTTTTCTGGTATGCGGAATATTTGTGTTGAGTAGAATGAACTAACAGGATTCCTGTAGTCTGCCTCATCAATGACGTAACTTTTGTTTGTAGGAGCAAGAATGAAATCACTCGCAAAACGGAAAAGTTTCTCTCCCTTGTCCATTTTTTCTGTTGTATTTGACGTCAAGTTCCTGTAGGTTATAAATTTTATCTTCTCACGATTATGAACATTTGCTCCTCTGTGAACCAATTTTTGTCCATATTGGACGGCATTTTCATAGCACAGGGTCACCTGGTCGTAACAATGTGTCCCATTAAGTTGACTGGAACATCCCTCAAAAAAGAATAATTTCTCTCTTTTAGAGTACATGCATGCACTGCTTGATATTTTAATTTGTCGCTCTGGTGGTGTTTGAGAGTTAAAGCTCAAGGTCGGCAAATTTTGATTATTTTGTTCATGTTGAATGAGAAATGCAGGCTCTCTGGCATAGAAGGGGGGTAGAATTTTGTTTTGACTGATTTCATTGGAACTGACACTTGGCATGATAATGAGATCTATTTTTGGTTTCAGGGAGTTTAGGGGGTAGT